>WOXC01008513.1:0-34241 GCA_011680675.1 Gymnobelideus leadbeateri
AATTCCTTTTCCATTACATGAAACATTTACAATGAAAATATTCTCATAATTTACTAACCCAATATTAAACTCCAGTACAGAATATATAATTAATGAGATAGATATAAAAAACTAATTCAGTATGAAGGAACTCAATGTTCCAAGTACACTATAATATATTTATTGTATTTCATAGAAACCTTTCCTCATTCTCATTTGAATGGTGACTACACAATGCATTTTGGGGTCATTGCAGACTGGAGAAGAAAAAGGGAGAAAAAGCCAGTGGTCATTCCACTAAACAATAAACCTGCAGAGTTTTGGATATATTTCTAAAGAAGATTTTTGGAAGGTCAAGGCAATGAGTTTTATGAAAAAAATGAAGCAGTATGAAAAAGGATGCATCATTTCCTACTTGTAGCAGTGAAGGATATAATTGTGATAAGAATAACACCTATCCATCAACGTATGGAAGTGTTTAACCTTATAAAGAAAATGAGAGGAATCCAGATTGTTTTATAGAATCAGTATTTTGACATAACAATGATATTAATTTGACAAAGTATTGTGGATCATTGACCCCTCAGAGTTTAGGTGAAGGATCTGGGGATTTAAATGAAATGACTTATTCCTATTAACATTTTTTATTTGATAATATCCTTCATTTTAGCTGCTATTTAATATTTTTTTCTATTTTAATTCCCTTCTTCTTATATTCTAAAACATCAAGATAATAATTGAACTTCAGAGCTGAAAAATAGATCCCTTTCTTTAGGTCTTGATGGAAATCAAGACCTAGATAGCCAAAAGCCTACACATGACTATATTTTTTCACTTTATACTTAAAAATACTGACAAAATGTTTATCGTTGTGTCATGTTCATAAATGCATATATTATTGGCAAAATACCATAAGAAAGAATTTTATGGGAAAATCACTTTTACATGCATGGGACAAAGAAGAGAATGGTCTGTTTTCCACAGAGGCAGAACAGTCCATCCAGGCCATGGCATGAGTAAATGCAAGATTGAAAACAGAAAGGCAGATATTCAAATAGAGGAATACTTTAACAAAATCTGAATTGAATACCACTACCATCACCTCATGAAAAAAGAAGAGAAGGAGGTTTATAAAGATCATGATTTTCAGATGTTTTACTTATCCATTTTGATAGTATGATCAAATGAAAACTCTTTGGAGTCATATTATTCTCTTTGTGAAGTAGATTCTGCCAATATCTTGGATTCTAGCATGACATTTCCATTCAAACATAAGGTGGTGGGGTTTTAAAAGACTACCTGAGTTGACATAACATAAAAATAATGGATAGTTGAACTTTGGAGTTGAAAAACAGCTTCCTTTCTTTAAATCTTGGCTGAAACCAAGCACTAGATAGCCAAAAGCTTACATATGACTATATTCCTTGTGTTTATGTTCCAGAATTAGAGAATAGGAAATTGGAAAGTCTGATCTTTGAAATATTTAAAGAATAATTCCAGAAAGTCTTTGCTTACCCCTTAATAGGAGAATAAAGCAACTAAGATTATTTTGATAAAAATTTTCTTTTCATATTATTAGATTGCTCTAGGTTACAGACATTGCCATATTTTTTTAGATCATAGCTTCACCATTTCACAATTGTCTTAAATATATGTGGAATATAAAATCCCACTATACTTTTTTAATGAAAAATTGATTATAGAACAAAATATTACTTTAGAGCTTCCCTGGCAAAAGGAGCCTTCCATGCTTATGTCAAAATTATACAAGATACCTCAAAGCTATAACAAAATTAACCTTATTCAATGATTTTAAAGCTACTGAAAATCTCTACTCCCAAGGGGAAAATAAGAGAGGAAAATGAGTAATCATAATACACATATGACTTTGTCCTGCAAGTTTATGCAGGTCTGGTCTCTTACAAGTCAGTAAGAAATTTGGGCTCTTTAATTCTCAGAATTATAAGGTTGTTGTAGTTTAAGTTTATCATTATCTCCTAATATTAGGATTGTGTGGCAATTATAAAACACCCTTCTAATATTAGTGTATTTAAAGAGACTTTAAAAATGTATAAATAAATCAAAGAAAACCTTTGAGGGCTTTCCTTGTCTGATGGTATCATTCTATCAATGTAGATAGCAGTGGCTGTAGCACAGTAGATAAATCTCAATGTTGCCTCACACTCAAAGGGATTATATAACTTTGAAAATCACAAAGGTGGGATTTGAACCTAGATTTATTTCTTGTTCGTTTGCTTTTGTTTTGTTTTTGTTGTTGTTTTCTTGACTGCCAGTCTAGCTTTCTCTTACCTATGCCATGCTATCTATCTATACCATTTGAATGAATGATCCAAAATTAATAAAATATCGAAGTGATCTTTAAATAGAAATACAGCCAAACCCTTTCATAACATGGCTCGATACTATGTTTACTTGTAAGTTTTCCCATTTACATATTCCTATCTCTCCAGGACTTCAAGAGAAAATATAAATTTTTTTTCCCCTCTGTAGTATTCCCCCCACAGCAGGATGCTATTGTCAATAGGAACAATCCTGAAACTCTGAACATGTGGTAAAACTAGTGGTTACAACCTCAAGGTAGAATTTTTAGCACTTTGCATGACAAATTTTGACAATGTTTATCCATTTGTATTATCTAGAGGGTGCTTATTTACTATTCCTGCTGTTTCTGAAATTGCTAAAGTTATTGCTTATTGCCAAATGCAGGATGACCTTTTAAAGTTCAAAAACAACTTCCCTTAATTTTCTACCTCAATATTCAGCAGTTAATGTTTTCAATTATGCATCAATACTATGGAGGCTGAATGATGCAGTGAGAGGTGTACTGCCTGGAAAGTCAGAGAACTTGGATTTGAATCACTGATCTTATTACCTTTGGGACCTCAGGCAAATCACTAAATGTCTCAAGCCCTCAATTTCCTCCCCTTTACAATGAAAAGGTTGTGATAGATCACTTCTAGGGTCTTTCCAGCTCTATGTCTGAATGTGAAAACATGTCCTAATAGGATAGAGAGCATCCTACAGGTAGGAAGCTAGGCCGAGATGTCTTTGCCAATTATTGGTTGCTTTAGCAACAGGCTGGAAAAAGCTTTACTGTCAGGCAGTTGTAACCTCTGAGAGGAGGCTTGCAATGAGATTTGACCTAGAGGGTGAGTTTAGTTAAAAACCTCAATTTTTATACAGAAACAAAAGAAAAATAAAGTCAATCCGGATCTTGGGTTGATTTAGAGCCAATAATATCTAGGTCTGAGCTTCCTAGAGTTTTAATAAACAATAGGGCTGGATTTTCATAATAGTTGACACAAAAAGTGTCAGTTTGCCAGCTTTTTGCATGCAATTGAAAGGCATCTCAGTGTTACACTGTAAAAATAGTTTTCTATATGTATGCAAGCATGTCTATGTGTATCACACAATGATATATATATGAACATGCATGAGTACATATGTAAATATGAATACACCTATGTATGTTATGTTGTACATATACATGTGTGAGTGTGATTTTATGCACACACATTTTGTTTTCTTGTTTCACCTTGAAGAAACATTTGTTTGTTTGTTTTTTCCTTTTTGTATGAATCAAAATATTCTTTTAATTCTTTGGAGACTTATACTTCCTTTAGTGTGGGTTATTCTTCCACAAATGAGGATCACAACTACTCAGTGACATAATAGAAGGTCTTGGAGAATTGCTCAAGTTAACCCTCCCAAAACATAACAAAAACAAAACAAAACAAAACAAAATAAAACAAACCTCATTAGACTTTCATTTACCTGGTTAAGGGCATGCAGAATGACACTATTATTCAGACAATAGACATATAGAAAATCTGGGGGTGGGGGGACCTGACTAAAAATTACTGTTGTTTCAGATACAAGGTTGTGCTACTTAATAAAACAATTAACTAATAATAAACCTTTTTTAAGAATTTAATGCCAGGCACTATGCTAATTTCTGGTAATAAACGAGAAAATAAAAACAGCTCTTACACTCAGGAGTTTACCTTCTAATAGGCAAGATAGCATATGTGAATATATGTACATACAGTATCTGTATTGATATAGGCACATGAATATATTGAACAATTTGTGTCTCTATTCATGCAGGTGTACATATGCAAACATGGTTTACATATGTGATTGTATACATTCATGAATGCATGCATATATGCATGCACTGAATGAATATACAGTATTTTATATAGATATGCTGGTACATATAAATCATGCATATGCAATACAGAGATATATAAGTATAAATATGTATTTGTGAGTGCACATGCCTGTGTGCACATATTTGTTTTCATGCTCATATGCATATCTGTATATGTTTATACACAGATGAATATATACATATAACCACAGATTTGTAAGCTGGTAATGAACAATATACATGTTAATATATAAAACAAATGTACACATTTGTGTATGTGTATATACATAGACATATGAGTATGTATGTATGTATGCATGCATATATGTATATACACACAGACACTTGACATTTCAAATCAAGAAGCATTTATCAAACCGTACGTGCCAAGCATTATTCTAAGCACTGGGAATACAAATATAATTAGAAAGAAACAGTTCCTCCTCTCAAAGAGATTACATTTAATTGGGGAAAGACAACAGAAAAGGAGCTAAAAGGACTTTGGGATGAAAATACCTTAGAGAAAGTTCATTAGTATAAGGAGTACAGCCTGGAGATAAGTCTGAGCTAGGGATGAGCTTGAAGACAACTCCCAGAAAACTGTTCATGAATTTTCATTCTCCACATATGAATCAAATGAAATATGAAACTTAAAGATGTTTGGTTTTTTTTCCATAATTACAACATCACTTTCTCTGTGGTTTCATGCATATTTTATATAAATACCATATCACACCTATAAAAGCATAAATTTTTTGAAGGTAGGTGTCACTTCATTTTGCTATTTTCAGTGCCCAGTGTGGTGCCTTCAAATCCTAGAGGGCAGAGACTGTTTCACTTTAGTCTCTGAGTCCCCAGGACCTAGCACAGTGCATAAAATAGTATACACTTAATACTCATTGAGTGGTTAATTAACACATTTGTTGAATTAACCTGAATTGCTGAATTTCTATTGTTACAAACTGGGCCCCATGATGTGTGGAGACTCAATAAGAAAAAAACAAAAGAGGTATGAGGGGACCAACATTCAAAGGAGAAAACAGATTTAGTTAACTTACACTAAGAATTATAGAACTCGATTAAATGATAGGTATTTTGAAGGAGATACATGTAGAAGCCAGTATATACATAGTACACTATCTTCCTCCTTTCTCTCCAGAGGTGAAGGACAATGAAGGTGGAATGTTGCATGTACTTGACAACACCAGCTATAAGGTGATTAATTGTTCAGAACTGCATTTATTTCTCCCTTCTAAAAAAATCTCAATGCAAGGAAAGGCTCTTTCTCTTGGGTTTGAGAGGAAGCATGAATTGAGAAATGACTCTGATGGTTAAAAAAAAAAAGCATCAGTTGCATCATATTTGTGACAACTAACTTTGACAGACTGGGCTCCTTTCTGCAATGCAAGGTTATGAGGCAATTTCAAAAGACTCATGATGAAAAGGGATATCCACATACAGAGAAAGAGCTACAGAGTCTGAATGCAGATTGAATCCAACTACTTTTTCTCCCTCTTTTGTGCTTTACTTTATTTTGCCCCTTCTTTTATCTGTTTCACTTCATTGGTTATTATTCTTCCTTGCGACTTGACTAATGTTTAATGTGAAGGTATTTGTAGAATTTATATTGGATTATATACCACCATGGGGTGAGAGGGGGGAGGAAATAAAGAGCCAGAAAATCAGGAATTTAGGGGATTGTGGAACTGAATGTTGTAATCTAAAAGTAAGCAAGCAAACAAATAAATAAATTAAAAATAGTTGTTTAACAATACAGTACATTTAACCAACCAATGACTGAATGAATAAATGGATATGATTGAATACATATAAAAAGGTATCAGATAAAACAAGACAAGCATTTAACAAAATGCATTCTAATAGGATATTTTAGGAATGTGGGAAGAAGGTAAAATCCATATAACCATGATACTTGGAAATGCTTAGGGACTCTAAAATGTATAAGGGAATACACACTTCGCAGTAACAGGATCCTAAAAGCATATATGAGTCCTTCAAATTGAGGCAGTGCTTCAAAGGTTCCAAAACCTCTCTTACATTCTAAGATGCTCATAGCATTTGCACAGGATTTCTGAGGATCTTATAGTCCGAGAAGTCATTTTTGCACTGGTATCCTGGTCAAACACTCTAGACACTGACACCTTGCTGTTCGACTGACAAAAAAAAGTATCCCATTCTACTTGTGGCTGACCCAAGTATGAGAATCCTTCAAAAGTTATACAGCACATAAGATTTTTCAGTAATTTTCCTCCCTTTGAATTTGTCCATACCAAGTCAATAAATGTCCATAGAAAATATAGTATCTAAAATCAACTGCATATAAGGATATATTGCATATCTGAGTATATTTTTCATTGAATCTTTCAAGAGTCTGTAATGTTTTTACATGTGAAATTTTTCATGTGGCTTTATTAAAGAATGATCCCTCTTCTTCATTAAACCAAAATAAGATTGTGCAAAAAATATTCATTCTTCATTTGAACTAGATTGTCATAAACTCAAGCAGCTTTTCATTTTATATACCACACAACTTCTCTCAGCAAGCACAGCAACATGCCTTCATTAGTACCCAAGCCACTCCATCATCCTTGATGGTAGCTTTTAAGAGGAAATATTTTTGTTCCTTGAACTTTAAAATTTATCTAAACTATTAGAATGTGCATCAGAAAACTAATTCATTTTCTTTCTCTCCTCCCAGGAAGCTAGTGGAGAGCAATTAGCTTAATTCTACATCAGACCTATTAAGTTGAAGGAAGTTGATATTTTTTTATATTCAATGGCAAATCACTTGGTTCATTTTCTTAGGGAAGGATTAGAATAAATCATCATGGAATACAGAACATGGACCAAAGTACTTTTGAAAAGGACAAAGAAAGGTATAGGAAGCGAAGGAAGCTACCTGTAACAATAGTGTTGGAAATCTTTATATCAGCATGAAGCTATGAAAATTTCTACCATCTATGGAAAGTATACATTGTGCCAACATATTGTGAGCTTTATAATGTTGATTATTTCCAATATGCCCTGGACAATGCTAAAATGCATCCTTTTTACAAAAGAAAACTAGAAGAGGCATATGGGGCAGCTAGGTTGTTCAGTGGATTGAGTTCTGGGCCTGGAGTCAGGAAAAGTCATATTCCTGATTTCAAATCTGACTAGCTGTGTGACCCTGGGCAAGTCATTTAACCCTGCTTCAATTTCTTTATCTATAAAATAGACAGCAGAAGGAAATGATAAACCACTCTAATGTCTTTGCCAAGAAAGTCAAATAAAAATGAAAAATTACTCAGTAGCTTGGGGAGAGTGGACAACTATGAAAAGAACCTTGAAAGCCTTAATCAGAATTCAAAAAATATTCTGTAAATTTAATTCAATTCAATTAGCATTTTAAGCAGTAATTATTCCAAAACTTTATGTAAGGTGCTAAGGATAAGCAGATAAATGGCTAGAGGTTCACATAATTAAAGAGAATGTTTGTTTATGAGCACAGTGAAAAAATAGTTAACCATTTATTTTCCTGTTGCTACTTCTAGGATTTATACACTCACCTCCAGACCATTCAAAGAGCTTCCTACCAGGTCTTGAACATTTAGATTGATCATTTTTCAATACTTGCAAAATAGCCCTACAAGATCATCTTAGATAAAAATATTACCAGAACATGATAGAGAGAAAAAATGAAAAATATGAGACCCACTGGAATTTGCTATTTTTTAACTATTAAAATGATTTTGTAGAGCAAAACTCTACTTTAAACTTTCTTATCTGACAAGACAGCATATATATATATATATATATATATATATATGCTGTCTTGTCAGATAAGAAAGTTTATATTTATATATATTATATATATATCGTCTGTGAAAACTATACAAGATTTCTAGAAAAATAATATAATGGAGATAATCTTTTAAAGTGATCATGTGATCACTAATACCAAGTACAGCATAAATATGGACACAAATTCTAATCAAAGGGTTCTCCATTGGTCATGGTGGAGGTCATTTTTTAAGCCAAACTTGATGAGGAATTCCACATGAATGCTGAGGTCTTCCACGTGTTCCTTTTTTTCAGAAGACAATGTTCTGGTTCATTTAGGCTGCAGAGCTTTGCAGAAGATCCTAGATGGACATTATAATCATTCAACAGAGTTTGGCTTGACTACTAACACATTTAGGGGAAAAATAGATTAAAAATAGCAGTTTATCAGTTAATTAGCAAATCTTTATTAATTACCTACAATGTGTCAGTCAGCAACTTAGGTGCTGGGATACAAAACCAAAAGGGAAACAATCCTGGCCCTTAAGCTTACATTCTAAAGGAAAAGATAACATGTATATCAAAGACAACATGCAAATATATACACACATACATACATGCATATATACATACACACATATATGCATATATATGATGCAAAGTATGATAATAGATCAATTAATCATTCAATAGACATTCATCAAGTCCCTACCAAGTGCCAGGCACTGTGCTAAGTGCTAGAGATAAAAAAAGAGGCAAAAGACAGTTTCTGCTCTCGAGGAGCTTACAACTGAATGGGGGAGACAACATGGAAATCAATATATACAAAGCAAGCTATATAGAGAACAAATAGGAAATGATAACAGAGGGAAGGGACTAGAATGAAGAATGGCTGGGAAAAATGCCCTATAAAAGATTTTTTTTATACACACACGTGTATATATATGTATATATACACACACACACACATATATATGTGTGTGTGTGTGTGTGTGTGTCTGTGTGTCTGTGTGCATATGTGTGTATACAAAGAAGTCAGTAGGTACAGTTGAAGTGGGTGAGCATTCCAGGGGCATGGAGGACAGCCAGAGAAATACAAAGATCCAAGAGACCAGTGTCACTGGATCAAAAAGCACCTGGCAGGGAGCAAAGTATCAGAAGATTGGAAAAGCAGGAGAGGTGTAGTTTATGAAGGACTTTAAATGTCAAGCAGAGTATTTTGTATTCTATCTTAAAGGTTATAGGAAGCCATTGGAGTTTATTGCATAGGAATAGTGGCGTGGTGGGATCAGTGCTTTGGGAAAATTATTTTGGTGGCTGAGTGGAGGATGAATTGGAGTGGGGAGAAATTTGAAGCAAGAAAACCCAACAGTATACTATTGTAATAATACATGTACGAGGAAATGAAAACCTACATTTAAGTGGTCACAATATCAAGAGAGAAGGAAGCATACCCAAGAGATGCCACAATGGTGACATTGATAGACCTTGGCAAAGGTTTAGAAATTGAGGGGAGAGATGGTGAAGAATAGAAGATAACTTCTAGGTTCTGAGACTGAGGGTCTAAGAGAATTATGTTGCCTTGTGTAGTAATAAAATAAATACAGTAGGAGGAGGAGTTAGGTAAAATAATTAATCATAATGATTATCATTTTTATTATAAAGAACAACTAATGATCTCTCTTCCATACGTGTTAAATTTAAGATGATTATTGGAAATACAGTTTAAGATTTCTGAAAAGCAGTTGGAAATGCAAGATTGAAGGTCAGAAAAGAGATTGGGTAGGATGTGTAGATTTGAGAATTATCATGACAGAATTAGTAAATAAATCTATGGGAGCTTATGAGATCTTCAAGTCAAGTAGTATAGAAAGAAAAGATAAAAGGGATGAGGATAGAACTGTGAAAGTTCCCCATTATTACAGGGTGCAATATGGATGAGAATCTAGCAAAGGATACCAAGAAAGCCTTGTTAGATAGGTAGAAGGAGAGGCAGGAGAAAATGATGCCCCAAAAACCTGAAAGAAGAGAATATCAGTGAGAAGATTGTTGAAAAGGCTGCGAAAAGATTAAGGAGAAGGACGACTAAGGAAAGGCTATCAGATTTTGCAACTAAAAAAAAAATCATTAAAAACTTTGGAAAGAGCAGTTTCAATGGCATGATAAGGCTTAGAACCAGTTACTTTTTAAAAGGGTTAAGAAGAGAGTAAGATAAGAGGAAAATAGTGACACATATTGTAGACGTTTTTGAATTTAAGAATTTAAGTACAAAGGGCAAAATGATGATTGATAGTGGGGACAGAAGGATTGAGCAAGCATGTATTGGGGATGTGACGCATGGCCATATTTGTTGAAAGTAGGAAATGAACCCCACCAAAAAGGAAAAGAGTAAAAATAAGTGAAGGATTGGGAATGACAGAGGGGGAAATGTGTTTTAAGAGATCAGCTGAAAAATGGTATCTTGGAGAGCTAGAGGGGTTAGGTTTGGTAAGGAGGAAGGCCATTTCATCATGTGAGACAGGGATGAAAGAATTAATGGTGGCAGAAAATGTTTGAGTGATAGGAGATGGGGAAGGAGAGAGAAGAAGCTCATGATGAATAGCCTCATTTTTTTTCCTGTAAAATATGAATTGAGGATCTCATCTGAGAAGGGAAGGGACAGGTGTTGGGAGAGTTGAGGGGGTATGAAAACATTTGGAAGGGCTACTCTGTAAATGTAGATATAGATAAAGATAGATATTGATATATAAATACATAGCTATAGTTGTAGGTATATGTGTGCATGTTTATGTAAATATAGCTACAGATATGGATACAGATATTGATCATATAGGTATTATTATCTTGAACAAGTCCTACAAATTAACAATGGATCAGCCTATAGCTAGAGAAGAGGGTAAGAGTGGGCTGCATTACTTTTTGAAATATTTCAAGATCCTTTAATGCAAACATTAATTGTAAAACTCATTTAAAAATAAAATTTAATATTAATATTGATTTTAAAATCACTTTAAATATTTTAAATAAATTTTAATAACAACATGCTTCTAGTGATATTGCACAACTGCAAATTATAGAACATAACAGTCTCAGAGCAGTTGACCTTAAGAATCACCTGAAGAGCAGCCAAGTGATTTAAGATGAGTATGAACAAGATACAAAATATTACAAAGAGGGGATTACAAATGAGAAGTGGTACCAAGTATGTCATCAATGAGAAGTGTTGTTTATTTATATGACAGTATCAAGGAAAAATACTGAAAATAATTTAAATGCCATGAGTAAGGGAATATAGTATTTTGGGTGGATCTACCTGTGACACTATGGGGAGGGCATAGGAAAAGAGTGACAGAAATGGATATGAAGGCATGGGCGGAACCTTCATTAGAGGAAGAAATATCCAGATCTATTATATCATAAAATCATTTGAATATTTTTCTAAGTGTAACAGGAAACTGCTCAATAAGCCCATTCCTTGTGGACTTCAGGAGAATGCATGGTTACTCCAGTTCCTAGGTAGCCTTTGGAGCATGTATAGAAAGGTAAAGAGATTGATAAAGAGAATCTTATTTGATTAGGGATATATATCTAAAAGACAATAGTTGACTAGAACCTCATCTCCACTTGATCTGCTTATTCTTTGTCTGAATATGTTCTATTAATTGAAAAGAGATGATGCTACAAGGGGAGAGGCCAGTGGCTTTCCCAATTCAAGGCAAACATATAGCTAGTGAATATGGTCTTCAATTATTTGCTTTGATGCTTGTTCTATTATTTTAGGTGAAATTAGAGGTCATGACTTTGTAAGTTTGGAAGTATCAAAAGAGTAAGCCGTCAGGAGGTCTGGGAGAGGACTACATGTTAGATTTAACATCTTGCAGAACAAGGAAAAACTTTCAGGATTTAACTCAGTAAGATTTAAAATGAAAGGCCATCTAGCACTATATCTGGATGTGAATTTGATGGGACCAAAACTTTTTGAAACTGTGTTAAATCAGAGCTCGTCTTTACCTAGATATGGAAATGGTATAGGGGAAAATATGCCCCTGGAATGTTTTCAGGAGAGTGAAGAAGTTTTTGTTTTGCTTTGCTTTGTTCTTATTCTATTTTCTTTTCCTGTTTGAATGATAGGGGTCTTGTATGAGTCATGCATTAGTCATGTATGAGATAAAATCCTAGGACTCTATAATTTAAAGATACACAATTGAAAAAAAATGTGATTTCTAAAATTCCTTTAAAGCCTGGTTTAGTTTGTTTATTTTTTTGACATTGTATTTGTTCTTATGCAAAATATAAGATAACAGGAAGGAACTATTCAATTTTCTGATTGTTCAGTACAGATGAATGAAACTGTTAATAATTGTTTCTCTGATGTTGACTGCTGTAATCACTATTCAATACATTTATATAAAACTTTTGACATACATTGCCAACTACCTTCAAAAGTGTAACATTGCGTATTGGGTTTTTTAGAATGCCAATTATTTATGTGGGTTTATTTCAACTTTGCCCACAATTTTGCCAAAGTTGTTCATTATTTCAAGTAGTTTTTTACTTGATTGTCTAAGATTCTCATCTCATCTGCAGTGATAGCTTTGTTTCTTCTTTTCCTATTCTAATTCCTTTTTCTTCTCTTATTGTTAAAGCTAACATTTTTAGTACAACATTCAATAATTTAATAAACCCTGGATCTTAGTGTAAATGGTTCTAGCTTATCCCCATTACCTATAGTGCTTACTGCTGGTTTTAGGAAGATGTTAATTATCATTTTAATGAAGACTCTATTCATTTCTGTGCTCTCTAGTGTTTTTAGTAGGAATTTGTTTTGTCTTCTGTCCAAACATTTTTCTGTATCTATTTAGATAATCATATAATTTCTGCTAGTTTTGCTGCTGACATGGTTAATTAGGCTGATGATTTCCCTAATATTGAACCAGCCCTGCCTTCTTGGTATAAATCCTACCTGGTCATAGCATATTATCCTTGGGACAAGTTGCTGTAATCTCTTTGCTAATATTTTATTTAAAATTGTCACTTCTATATTCATTAGGGAAATTGGTCTATAATTTTCTTTTTCTGTTTTGGCCCTTCCTGATTTATATATCAGTACTATATTTGTATCATAAAATAAATTTAGTAGAACCCTTTCTTTGCTTATTTTCCCCAAATAGTTTATATGGGATTGGAATTATTTGTTCTTTAAATGTTTGATAGTATTCCCTTTTAAATCCATGTGGCCCTGGAGATTTTTTCTTAGGGAGTTCACTGATTCCTTGTTCAATTTCTTTTTTCTAAGATGGGGGTATTGAAGTATTTTATTTCCTCTTCTGTTAATCCAGGTAATTTATATTTTTTGCAAATAGTCATCTATTTTACTATGATTATCAAATTTATTGCCATACAGTTGGGCAAAATAGCTCCTAATTATTGTTTAAATTTACTTTCATTGGTGGTGAATTCACTCTTTTCATTATTGATACTGGTAGTTTGTTTTTCTTTTTTAAAAATCAAATTAACCTTAGGTTTGCCTATTTTATCTATTTTTTTTCTTAGTCCAATTTTAAGTTTATTTTTGAAAATATACACAGAAATGTTGAACAATTTCATGCATCTTCAGCAGCTGGAGCATCTCCACCCTTGGTGTTCCTGGTATATATCACTTGGGCTCTATGTTTGGAAACCAGCTTAATCAGACCTTTACTGAGCAGTTCCTGGAGAGCTGCTCGGGCTAGAGAACCCCGGATCTTCAGTCTCTCTGAGACTACTGCAGGGGTGATAAGTTTATAGTTGGGGACCTCCTTGCAGAGTTTGTCATAAGTTGCTTTGTCAAACAGAACCAGATTGTTGAGCTTGTCTCGAACTTTTCCCTTGGACCACTTCTTCTTAGCCTTGCCCCCAGACTTGTTCACGGGATCTTTGTCCTTCTTGGCCGACTTGCAGGCATCTTTCTTCTTCTTATCGTCCTTGGGAGGCATGGTGAGGCTTCAGGTACTCCTGTTGCTACCGCCTCCGAGCTAAGATGTCGGACAAAAAGGAAGTAGGTGGTAAGAGGCCGCTGAAACTCTGTCGGCCTCTCTATCTATTTATTTTTCATAAAGCAAACTCTTAGTTTTACTTATTAGTTCAATTGCTTTTCTTAATTACAATTTTGTTCATTTTTCCTTTGGTTTTCAGAATTTTTAATTTGGCATTTAATTGGGATTTTTAATTTGTCTTTTTTCTAACATTTTTTTTTTTTTTTGCTTTTTGGAAGGCAATTGGGGTTAAGTAACTTGCCCCTAGTCACATGACTAGGTTTTTGTTTGTGTGTGTTAAGTGTCTGAAGCCGGATCCAAACTCAGGTCCTTCTGACTCCAGGGCCGGCCCTCTAACTCACTGCGCCACCTAGCCGCCCCTTTTCTAACTTTTTTAAATTGAATGTCCAATTGATTGATCTCCTCTTTCTCTATTTTATTCATGTTAACAGTGAGAGATATAAAACTTCCCCCAAGAACCACTTTCACTGCACACCATAAGTTTTGATATGTTGTTTCATTATTTTCATTCTCTTGGATAAAGTTACTGATTATTTCTATAATTTGTCGCTTAACCCACTCATTATATAGGATTAGATTATTTACTTTCTAATTAATTTTTAATCTATCCACATCCCTTTATTACGTGTAAATTTTGGTCCATCATGATCTGAAAAGCATGCATTTAATATTTCTGTCTTTCTGCATTGGACTGTGAGGTTTTTTATGCTCTATTACATGGTCGATTTTTGTGTAGGCACCATGTACCACTGAACAAAGCTATACTCCTTTCTATCTCCATTCAGTTTTCTCCAGAGGTCTACCATACCTAACTTTTTAAAATTTCTATTCATCTCCTTAACTTCTTTCTTCTTTACTTTTGGCTAGGTTTATTTAATTCTGAGAGGCAGAAATTTAGGTCCTGGGAGGCTAGGTGGTGCAGTGAGTAGAGCACCAGTCCTGGACTCAGGAGGACCTGAGTTCAAATCCAGCCTCAGACACTAAACACAAAAACTAGTCATGAGACCTTGGGCAAGTCACTTAACCCCATTTACAGTTATAATTACTATATGTGTCTTTCCATTCTATCCCCCGCCATTTGCTTTTTTCTCTCCTTTCTCCCTTTCACTCCTCAAAAAGATTTTTGCTTGTGACCACTGCTTCCTTCAATCTGCCCTCCCTTCTATCAGCCCCCTCCCTTTTCTTCTCCTTTTCCCTTACTACTTCTTCCCTTCTTCTATTCACCACCTCTTTCTTCTTTCTCCTTTCCCTTCCTACAGCATATAGGGCAAGTGAGACTTCTATGCCTGGCTGAGTATTTTGCTCCCTCTTTGAGCCAAATTTGATCAAAGTAAGGTTCAAACAATGCACATATCCCTTTCTTCTTTCTCTCTATTGTAATAGGTATTTGTGTCTCTCCATGTGATGGAATTTACCCTTTTCTGACTCCTCCTTTCATCTTCTCCCATTGCAATCGTTTTCTTTACCACTTAATTAGATTTTTATCATAACACCAAAGTCAACTTATACCCACGCCTTCTGTCTATGTATATCCCTTCTAAAAGTTGTAAAAGATAAAGTTCTCAAGGGTTACAAGTAAAAACTTCCCATGTAGGGACGTAAACATTTTTTCCCTTATTGAATAACATGTGGTTTATTTTTCTTTACTGTTTACCTTTTTATGCCTTTCTTGAGTACTGTATTTTAGGATTGCATTTTCTAT
Source organism: Gymnobelideus leadbeateri (assembly GCA_011680675.1). Lineage (NCBI taxonomy): Eukaryota > Metazoa > Chordata > Mammalia > Diprotodontia > Petauridae > Gymnobelideus > Gymnobelideus leadbeateri. The sequence goes on from WOXC01008513.1 coordinate 15,674, forward strand.
TGAGCTCTGGTCTTTTCATCTGGAAGGTTTGGAAATCTCCTGTTTCATTGAATGACCATTTTGTCCCCAGAAAATTATGCTCAATATTCCTGGGTAGTTAATTCTTAGTAACAATCCAACTTCTTTGCCTTATGGAATATTGTATTCCTAGCCCTCTATCTTTTAATGTGGAAGCTGCAAAATCCTGTGCAATACTGACTGTGCTTCCACAATGTTAGAACTGTTTCTTTCTGGCTATTTACAGTATTTTCTCCTTGACCTGATAATTCTGGAATTTGATTACAATCTTCCTTGGTGTTTTCAATTTGGGATCTCTTTCAGGAGGTGATTAGAGGATTCTTTGGATGACTAATTTCCCCTCCGGTTCTAGGACCTCAGGGCAATTTTCCTTGATGAGTGTTTGAAAGATGCTATCCAGACTCTTTTATTGATCATGACTTTCTAGTAGACCAATAATTCTTAAATCATTGCTCCTGAAGCTACTTTTTCCAGGAAAGTTGTTTTTCCAATGAGGTATTTTGCATTTTTTTCTATTTTTATGTTTTTTTTTAATTTAGTTTGACTTGTTCTTGATGTCTCATGGAGTCAATAGCTTCCACTTTATGAATTCTAACTTTTTAATGAATTGTTTTCTTCAGTTAGCTTTTGTGCTTCCTTTTCTATATGGCCAATGGTGGTCTTAGGAGGTTTTTTGTTTTTTGTTTGTTTGTTTTTTTAATGTATTACTCCTGCACCCCATTGCCAATTGTATTTTGAAAGGAATTGTTCTTCACAATTAATATTTTTCCTTCCTTTTCCAAATTGTTGATTTTGTTGCATACCTATCATTTATTTTCCAATTTTTCTTCTCTCTTATTTGCCTTTCAAAATCCTTTTTGATCTCTTCAAAAAAGCATTTTTGGGCTTGAGACCAGTTCATGCTCTCCTTTGACATTTCAGATGTATATATTGACAGTGTTTTCTTCCTCTAAATTTTTGTTTTGAACTTCCCTGTCACCATAATAATCCTCTGTGGTCCATGTTTTTCTTTGTTCCTTTTTGCCCAAGGTTTTTGCCTTTTTCCTGTCTTTTAAAGTTTCTCTCTGCTTCTGTGGCACAGGGGGCACTGTCTCAAGCTTCTTGTGCTGGGGTCAGGGGCCTGGTCATTTACTTAGTGTACTGGAGCCTCAGGTACTAGCAATTGGAACCTGTAGGTATCTGATAGTTTACCTGGTTCTGAGCTAGAGCTGGTGGTGGTGGCTGGTGTGTGTGGAGACCAGGTGAGGTTTTTGCATGTTTTCCAAGAGCTACACTAAAGCTTGCTCTGTGTGTGTATGTGTGTGTGTGTGTGTGTGTGTGTGTGTGTGTGTGTGTGTGTGTGGTCTGATCTCTAGAGATTTCCCCCTTACCTGGGCTGTGCTATATCTAGCACAGGTAGTTTCAGATGCTGGTAGACACCTGTCCACCAGCACATGTGACGTTTCCCCAAACTGGAGTCTGTCAGTTACCTTAGTTGTGATAAGGCATGTAGAGGGCAGGGGGTGAGGGGTGCCTGATGTTGGCACTTACCTGCTTAATCACCCTATTTCTCAGAGCGTCCTGTTGATTTGCTGAGGTGGGGCTTGCTGCTGGCTTGCCAGGATACCTCCCATCTTATACTGCTCTTCTTCTACTGAAGCAAGAGGGACCCTTCCTGTTAATCCACAAAGCTTCCTAGGCTAAAGAGTGGTGCACCCAGCCTTTCTCTTGACCCTGCTGTTCCAGGATTTTTCCTGGATGATATTTTCTTAGATTCTGAGGTCAATAAGGGAGGGTGAGTGCAACCCACTATTTACTCCACCATCTTGGCTCCCAGAAAAAAAAAAGTAGGCATAATTATAGCAAGTGTCACATACCACTTTAAGAAAACCATGAGTCGTGCCAATTACTGCTTCTGCTTTTAATGGCACTGAAGGAAAAAGTTCTTTTTCCAGTCATTTCAGTTGTGTTCAACTCTTTGTTATCTCATTCCGGTTTGTCATTTCCTTCTCCAGTTCATTTTACATATGTGGAACTGAGGCAAATAGGGTTAAGTGACTTGCCCAGGGTCAAGTTAGTGAGGGTCTAAGGCCAGATTTAAAACATGAAGATGAGTCTTCCTGATTCCAAGACCAGTGCTCTATCTACCATACTACCTAGCTGCTTTCTGATGGAAAGTGAGCTTATGATAGGGCCTCATTGAGGTTTAGAATCACCAAAATCACCTGAAGTTGAATCAGAAAAAATTTGGCTAAGTATTTATATCAATGACTATCTTTTTGCCCCTTCTTATGTCTTATTAGTCATCAGATTCATTGTCATTCCATTTCACCCATTCTCTTTGGAACTGGAACTTATATTGGAATTTTAACTCTCTTCCTTCCAAATGCTCAGTCCTCATTCACTTTATGAATAAGTTGACTCATCTTGTTTCTTTCTTTCTTTCTTTTCTTCTTTCCTTCCTTCCTTCCGTCCTTCCTTCTCTCTCTCTCTCTCTCTCTCTCTCTCTCTCTCTCTCTCTCTCTCTCTCTCTCTCTCTCTCTCTCTCTCTTTCCTCAAAGGTTAATTGCACTTAAGTGCATATCTGCACAAAGGTTACATGATTTACCATAGGCCAGGGAGGATATTAGATTCATGGAGGAGAAGAGTATTGGCAGATTTCATGAAGATTAGTATGTATTTGGAAAAGACTTTGTGTAGAAGAGTGCTAAATATTGGTATGACTACTTTTAAGTTTATTTTACCATTCATGTACATTAGCCATAGTCTTTAATATGGCTATTTTTATTAAGAGATTATTTTTAATGTTATATATAAGCTAATATTCTGTGCTTTCAATTGCTAAATATGAAATTATGGAAAACTCGCACATAATTTCACTCATATAAACATATATATGTATATAAACATGTGGCTATATAGATATGTATGTATGTATATGTTTATATCCAAAAATGTATTTGCACCCAAATAATTTTATTCATAGTCTATATTTAAGTACCACATGAAATGATATAAACTGTACAAACTAGTGAATAAGTCAATATTAAATATTGTACAAATAGGAATTTTCATAATACCTTCATAGTAAGATCTCCCCTTTCTGGTATGATTTAGATTTTTCAGTTCAGTACATATATAGAACAGTTATTTATCTCTTCTCTCTCATGGGTCTGTAATTTCCTTTGTACACATATTCCTTTCCACTAATAATGTGTAAAATAGTAAACAACTTTGAGATTTCCTGTGGCCAAAAAAAATGAAATTCTTGATGAACTGGTGAAGGAGTCTAACTTTGAATAAATATTCCTTAGAAAACAAATGTAGAGATTACCTGAAGACCCATCTTGAAGTTTCTTTGAATTGAAGCAAGTGCTTTTAATCTGCTGGCATAGCCCTTAAATACCCAAAGTGACCACCACATTTTGATGAAGCATCAGAGTAGGACTGTGTGGAATCATCCTTATTAATTGCTGTATCCTAATTTTCTCCAGTTTTTTCACCTGAAGGGAAAATGAACAAGTAAGTGCACAATGTTGTAGTCAAAGAGAGGGTTATTGTACAGTCAACACAAAATATTGTATTTATTAATACTTATTGTATAATGGATGTAGAAGTCTATTAATTTAATATTATAATTAGTTTCTGTAAATATTTTTTTCCAGATGCAAAGAGCAAAAGGCTTTCAGGACCTACCTAGCAGAGGAGATCCAAATCACATGGGAATAGGATGAATCATATATTATCTCTGCTTTCTTCTCTACTACTGGAATTCTACCAATGATGCTTTCTTTAAGTCTTCAGATGTTATCCTCCATTCTAAAATTCTTATTTAACTAAAAAGCAATTAATTTATCCACCAGAAAAATTACACAGAATATTTAAAAGTAAAAGAAGAAGAATAGGATAACAATTTATCCTAGGACCATTTCTATCTGAACTCCATTTAAAAAGATGAAAATACTACAACTACTAAAAAAAAAGAAAAAGAAAATACTACTACTAATAATAATAATAAACAACACTTAAGTGGCATTTGCAATTCCCCTTATATACAGTAATTAGTTTGATTCTTATAACCACATGTGATTAATGATATATTATATTTATTTTACATATGAGAAAATTAGGAATCTAATAGATGAATTAATTTGCCCATGGTTAAACAACTGGTTAAACGTCAAAGGGAGAATTCAATTTCTATACCAAAACAATTTTATTAATAAGATATAAGTGGAAAGTAGCTTCAAAAATAGATAACCCCCTAATTAATTCATAAGAAGGAATCATCAATATTAATATCGAATTCAGTGGAAGGAATGTAAAATGAAAAAGAAGGAAGGAAGGAAGGGAAGAAAGGAATGAAAGAAGGAAGGAAGGAGGGAAGGAAGGAAGGGAAGAAAGGAATGAAAGAAGGAAGGAAGGAGGGAAGGAAGGAAAGAAGGAAGGAAGGAAGAAAAGAAGGATGGAGGGAAGGAAGGAAGGAAGGAAGGAGGGAAGAAAAAAGGAATGGAAAAAAGAAGGGATAAACAAAGGAAGGACAGAGGAAGGAAGAGAAAGAAGAAGAGAGGAAGAAAGGAAGAAAAAAGGAAGGGATGGAGGGAGGAAGAATGAAAGGAAGGAAGAAACAGGAAGTGAAGGGGGAAGGAGGAAGAGAAGAAAGAAGGAAAAAAGAAAGAAGGAGGGAAGGAGTAAAAACAGAAAAAAGGAAGGAAAGAAGTAAGGGAGGAAGGAAAGGAAGAAGAATGGTTGGAGGGAAGAAGAAAGGAAAGAGCAGAGAAAGGAAGGAAGGGAAGAAGGAAGGAAAGAAGGAAGGAAGGAAGGAAAGAAGGAAGGAAGGAAAGAAGGAAGGAAGGAAGGAAGGAAGGAAAGAAGGAAGGAAGGAAGGAAGGAAGGAAGGAGAGAGAGGAAAGATGGAAATTAGGAAGGGAGGGAGGGAGTAAGAAATGAACAGATAAATGGAGGGAGGGGAGAGGGAAAGGAGGAAAAAAGAGCCATGAAACTGTGGATCTGATAAAAATATGTAACTGTATCTGAAAGGAACTTGAACCACATCACTATGGGTTCAACACAAATTACAAGGATATAATCCAATGTTGGTATGTAGTTGAGATATTGTCATGTTCACATGCAGTTTTGGATATAGTTCGAATGAATAGCATTAGGTCAAATATTGTTGAGGATTTTACTAAGTTGCAGAGTAGTGGACATTAAAGTTATGCACTCCTGTTGCTCTGATTCTAGGTGAGAACCATGGAAGTAACAAGGCTATAAGCATTTTGTAAAGGGGTAGCTGTGGGTTCTAGGAAGACAGTAACATATCTCTACTCATATAACTTAGAGCTATGACCAAGAATGTATGTCACAAAAATGACTTTGGGGGTGTTAGATACCAAAAATTGAGCATTATCCTTCTTGGTTTCCTAATTTACTTTCCTTTTATGTTTTCATTTGCTTCATGACTGTTATGTAATTTGTAATTCTAAATACAGATGACTAGGCTTTTCACATTATCTAGGCTTTAATAAACAAACATTCTGAAACAAAGTAAAATTTTTAATTATCTCCTAAGGGGATATACTCTATAACAGATAGAGGAATTTCACACCTTCAGTGAATTTCTCAAATAAGTCCAATCTGGTAGTTATTCGAATTTCATATCCATTTTTTAACCCAAACAGAGAAAATTACACAGACACACCCACACACGCACGCGCGCACACACACACACACACACACACACACACACACACACACACACACACACACACACACACACACACACAGGCTGTAATGGAAATGCAAATTTAAAGATCTTCCCTGCCCCTAGGTTAAGTGCACCTGGAGCCTGTGGTGGGAGGCTTGTTTTTCAGGAAAGCCCACACCTTGATACTTTGTGATTGGGCAGTGGGTCAATAAGGTTGTTACATTCTCTGAGCCAGGAGAACTCTATATAAACCCTGATGGGAGGCTTTGCTTTGGGGCTCACTTTGAGAAATGTTGTGTGATTTGACCAGATGAGACTCTGGACAACTGTTGAGAGCCCCCCGGCTTTGAAAACGCAGATGTTGATGCTTCCCTTTCTGTTAACTGTGATTTTGGTATTGATAATTGTTGGACAGTTTGGAAGCCTGTCTGTTTGATCTGTCTGTATACTCTGAAGTTTGGGGTGCTGACCTTTTCCCCTGAACTAGGTAATATATGTTTGTTTGATTAAAGTAAGCTTGTTAACCCATTTTGAGTTGCTTTCTTTCTGAAAAGCAAATCTAAGAACCTGTGTGGGCAGCCACCCTGGGGATGTTGGAGTGCTTGCCGCTACACATGCATATACTAACATATATATATATATACATATACATATATACACACATACATATGCACACACACACATGACATCCTGGGAGTCAATGAGATTGCAGAGTATTATACACTAAGAGGACAGAATATGAATATTCCTCAAAACATATATAAGTATTTTTGTAAAATTTGTGAACCATTATTTCTTTCAGAGACACCTTCTCAGTTCAGCATTATGAGCTAGGCCATATCCTCCCCCCTCTTTTTTTTTTGTTCCATGAATTTTTTTAGTATTGGAAATTTTTGTGTTCTATGGATTGTCCCAGTTGGTCCACTTCAGAAGGCATTAGCTTATGCCTACATAGTAATAGGGAGCTATTCCATGGTGCATATCCAAGCTGAAGAGTTCAAATATCCCCTGGCAAAGGATTCTTTTTTCTCCATATATGTCATATATCTTCCACCAGGGAAGTTTCATATTCAGAGCCATAATAAGCCTGGTTGACATGGTCAAATTCATCTTGATATTCTCTCCAGGAATATTTCCACAAAAATACTAATATTTAAACATTAATTGGGGGTGGTTAGATGGTGCAGTGAGTAGAGCGCTGGCCCTGGAGTGAGAAGAACCTGATTTCGGATACGGCCTCAGATACTCAACACACACAAACAAAAACCTAGTTGTGTGACCTTGGGCAAGTTACTTAACCCCAATTGCCCTCCAAAAAAAGCAAAAAAAAATTAATTGGAGTCCACTCTGGTCAGTCCCTACAACAACTAGAAAATAGTATACTTTTGTTAGAACGTGCTCTGGAACATCATCCAACTGAAGGTCTCACCCCTGGTACCCCAATAGAGAACAAAGCAAATTCAAATTAGATTGAATAAGAAGATAAAGGATTCCTTCTACATTTGTTTACTTCTACATGCTTGATTGCTCATTAGAAGAAGTGCTATTGATTGAATAGGCAATCGTATATAGAGTCATTCGGTAAAATTTTATTTTGTTTTAAAGCATTTCTAAGGTTTCAAATGACAACACAGTTTTATAGATTATTCCATTCGTGTTAATTATGACCATTTCCCTAGAGTTGAGTGATGGCCTTTTTATCTACCAGGACGTTGGACTTCATAAGATAATCTGTGGACATCCTTTTTATTCCATTCTGTTTCTGTCAATACTTTTATCATTTGTTCTTTTTCAGGACGCTTGGGCAATTCTCCTGGTTTAAAATGAAGAATGAAGAAAGCAACATGATGGACATGGGAATTTTACTCTCTCCTTCCAGAAAAGTAAACTTTTTAAAAAAAAATTTCCCTCTCAGTTTCATAATATCTACTGACCAGCATAATCTCCCTTCAGGGGAATCTATCTTCTGGTCATCTTGTTTAGAAATCGGTATCAACAATGAGCACAGAAATTGAAAGGTCCCCATAACTTTTCCCAGCTCTTCAGGAAGTAATGAACCATTCTCAATAGGCAGTCACTGGCTACCTCTAGGCAGCTCTACTATTATACTGGGCATGTGTTTCAAGGGAGAGTTTGGGGAGCGTGAAGTTCATTAGCTTCTCCTGCACCAGAAATCCCTAGTAGACTCCATTTCCCCAAAGATCTAAGTGGGATCTTGCTCCCCAAAGGGTGATGGATCATAGATATGTTCTCCATTAGTTATTATCTCCCCTAGAATTAGAGGCCTTGATTGTATAAATTCAGAGAGAGAAAGGGAGAGAGAGATGTGTAGTCAGAAGATACATATGTAGCTTCAAACTAGATGACTTTCTGTAAATATTCTCTACATTCTACTCAGAAGAATCCAAGGGAGTTACTACATTTTGAATAGAACATAGGAAATGGCAAACAATACTCTGAGGTTTGAGAGTCAGGCAGAAATGCCTAAAATTGTATGATGAATTATGGATTAATAAAAATTTCTTATAGCCCCCTGTGACAGTGGGGCTGAATGTCCTGGAATCAGAGCTTAGAAATAAGTCATATGTATTTTCCCTGGTGTAATGGTAGTGGAATTTGAACCTCACAATGGGATGGACTTGTTGATGTGATGATAGGGGGCTGAACTGGGAGGAATGGGGGCTATGGATAGAGAGAGGCCCAAGCAGAGAGAGGCCAGAAGAACTTCTGGGAGCCAACATCTGGAGGCTGCTGCTACTGCTGGAGAGAGAAAAAAGAACTGAACTGGGAGGAAACATAACTGTGGTGCTGGTATTTATTCTGTTTTGATGTTACTTTGTCAGATTCGTCTGCTGATGGGGGACATTGCTGTTTTTGCAGAAGTCCCGGGACCTTGTTGTTGGTTCAGAAGCCCTGAAAGAGGATCTTCTTCTTGTATATTTAGAGAAATCCTGAAGGAGGGTCTTTTTGATGTTTTCAGGGATCCTGGGACTGATGATTTGTGCTAATTTCTCACACCTTGTTGGTTGGTCTAGGTTGATTTCACAGGCAGAGAGTGAATTGAAGAAGACGCTGGCAATGTGTATCTATGTGGTGTCTTTGTTAAGCCTTGTCTTCCCTGCTGAGAACTTGCCTTGGGTCAAGATGAAGAAAAGACCTCTCCTTGGGTATTGAATGCTGTGATGATATTGTAACCTAGTTGTGACTCAGGGGTGGATGGCCTTTGTGTTTTGTGACTGACCAAATGAATATACTTTGTTTATGACTGGAAACTAATCTCCAATTGAAACTATCCAGGGGTGGATAACTTTGACTTTCATATTTTGTGATTGAACTGAGTACTTTCAAAATGATTGAGTTACCCTGTATTTGGATTTTTCTCTTTCTGTGAATGTTTTGCCCAAATCTATTACTGAATAAATGGAGAGTTATTATGCTTTTAATCCAAACCTGGAAGTTGCTTGTGCTTGGCGTTACTTCTGGTGAAGAGGCAGTGAATCATAATGACTTCATGATGCTTTGTCTCCCCTCTTAGAATGTAAGTTCTTTGCAGGAAGAAACAGTTAAGCTTTTGTCTTTTTGTTATCTTCAGTGCTTAACATTGCTGCTTAATATATTACCTCTCATTTCTATACTATCTAATGCTTGAAGCTACATATACTAGACTTCTATGATACTATGGCTCACAGGAATTATCATAATGGCAGTGTTAGAAGGTCTATCATGGTAATTCTGTAGAGTTCAGTGACTTCTACTCTGTTTGTTACCAGGACATTTTTTCTGTTCAACCTTGAATAACTCTGGTTGCAGCAGTGGAAACTATAAACACAAATTTGTGTCATTACTCCTATGTAAGAATGAGTTAATGGAGGAAATCAGCAAAAAAGGACTATAATCCTTTACCATGTTAATAGTATGGTAAAGACCAAATGAAAAAAATATCTATAATCATATTATCACGGGAATTCACAATTCTTCTACAAAGAGTTGTTAACTTGAAATTCTTTATGCTCTATCAAAATCAATACTTTGGTATTTTTGTGTTTGTGGGAGACCAGTAGTGGTCGTGGTGATGAATATTATTAGCATCCAGTCTAACCTGGAGGTGAAGTTTTAGGGTAGACAACAATATGACAAAGGGACAATTTATGAGTGGGGAGGAGATTGCTGTAGAAGGTGGATCCTGAAGGAAGGATAAAATGTGATGGAATATCTGGGGTAGTTGCCCAAGAGTAGTTGTGCTATGTAGCGCTGTGGACCATGAGGTGCATAGCAGAGGTGTAGGCTTCTTCAAAGAGAAATTATGACCTCAAAGGAAGTGAGTCTTCTCATCTTCCCTTGATGTCTGCTTCTTGAAGCAAAGACCCATTCTTCCCACACTAAATATGACTCTCCCTCCAAAAAAAATTAGAAATATAATGACTTCTGTATAACTACAACAGTCAAAGAAATACCAGATGAATAGTAATACGCATGAGATGTTCTTAAATAAAAATAACTAAGGGCAGCATGAATTAACCAAAGCTAAAATAGATTGTAGTCATCTCTCTATCTTGGAATTAGTCAAGTCCTTATTAGAGAACTGTGCTCCATTTTGTGTTACAAATTTAAAGAGAACTTTGAACACTTTGGAAATGAGCCAGAAGGGAATAATGGAAATGATTAAAGGGCTGGCAAATATGATGTAAGAGGTAAGGTTAAAACAACTGGCATCAATGACCATAGTGAAGAAGGAAGTAAGTGAACAATAGACTCATTGCAAACAAAGAACTAAAATGGGGAGGATGGTGACCATATCTTTCTCTACCTATACCAAAGTTAGGGAAAGGAGAAACTGGTTGAAATATAAATCTTCACTAGATTAAAAATCTATCTCAAATTGTTGGGTTAGAGCATAGGTCCTATTAATCTATTTATAAATGGAAGTCGTTGGAACAGATTACTACTAAAATCTTTTGCTAGAACCAAGTTAAAGACAAATAAAAACTCTCTCTGTCTCTCTCTCTGTATCTGTCTCTCTGTCTATGTGTGTGTGTGTGTGTGTGTGTGTGTGTGTGTGTGTGTGTTTAAGAAAAGAGCACAGAATCTCACTTCTGTCACCTTTTTAAGTATAGTTTTCCTGCTTGCAATGTAGACTTTTTGTAAAGGTCAAAAATAATGATATAGATGAAGGTGTTTTTTTCCTCCAAATATAAAACTATATAAATATAGAGTAGATGATGTTTGGGAAAGACACACAACCTTTTTGGACCTCAGCTTCCCCATTTGTAAAATGTAGGAGTTGGACTATTTTACTGCTTAAATCCCTTCTAGCTATAAATATAGAACACAATTATTATCATAAAATCATGATGTTTAGAAGACTAAAAAGGAGGAAAAGGAGAAGGAACATAGAACATAAGTAGCTTGTTTGTCATGTTTGTGTGAATAAATCTAGAGACAGTAAGAGAGAGTAAGAGAAAAGTTGTCAGACAGTCAAAAGCTCCATTGGTATTGGATCAAATGAGATAATAAAAGTAAAGTGCTTTTAAAATCTTATAATGCTACATAAATATGCAATATTATGGTTATTTTCATAAATATCTCTAGCCAACAAATATTGCATATTTAGAGTTATTTCTACCTGATGATTATTTACTTGATTTATTCTAATTTATTGTGTATTTCTGATAAAATGCTAAACAGAAAGTCAGATTCTGAGCTAATACACTAAACTCATTCCGGTTTTCTGCTTTTGTTTGTTTGCTTGCTTTTGTTTGTTTGTTTGTTTGCTTCTTTTTACCACAAGAATCAATGACACTAAGCCCCCAAGGTCATGTTTAGTTCACCATGAACAGATATATAAGTTGGCTCTTTTCTGAAATTTCAGGTTGAGGAAATCAATAATTAAAAGTCATCCCCATGCATTCTGTAATCAATAGTAATAATAAATGTAATGTCTTTTATAAACATTAAAGATTATATGAAACATTAATTTTAATTTTACTCCTGTTTAGAGGAAAGATAAATGATAGCCAACTCTGTACATTTGTCTTTCAAGCTTTTCCAGTCTTTGAAGAAGCTTTTTTCACACTTCTTCATCCATGCTGTAAATCTAGCTAGACCTGGGATTTATCATTTGTGAACTATTTTCAGTTCTGTGATTGCAATGTATTACACATCTTCTCATTATCCTTGATATAGATTTGCTGCACTATGGGATGTCGTAAATTATGTTACTTTACTTGGTCTTCATTTAATTCTATTAGAGGCTTAGCTTATAATTTACAATGTGGTGAATTAATTTCTGGAGTGTTTTGTTGTCATTTTTAGTTAAGAAGGAACACTCATTGCTATATTTTTCTAATGTTGACTTTTTTCATAAAAGATTAATGATTAATGTGGAATTAGTGATAAAATGAGAATGCTCATCAAGTATAAAACCCCATCACAATTAATGCCTCCAAAGTCATAATTTGAAAATCCAGAGGCACATCTGATTTAAATCTGTTAACTCTCATTATAACCCTCTTACACATTTGCCTCAAACACATAGATGAGGGAGGGGCATAGACACATTTCTAATGCTTTGAGAAAGTAAGACGTGTGAGGAAATGTCTTAATCAAGTGTAATAATCTATTTATGGTAATGTATTCCTACTTCAGTTTTTGCTAACATGATCCATGGGAATATTACCAGTACCATGAAGCTAGGTACCTTCCTGATGACAAAGCATTCTGATGCTTCAGTAGATTTTATCCATTGTGAAACTTAACATTGCATTAGTTGGCTTAGTAAATAAAATAATGGTCACAAAAGCCTCTACAAATTTCTTAGCTTAAAAACTATCTAATCAAGAGCTCTGCATTAATGCATTTTGGCATCAGAGTTATAAATTATACATAACACAGCATAACATTAAAGCATTAACATAATTTAACAATAACTAATCTATCACTTTACAAATGAAAAAGCTGAAGGCTTCCTATCTGACTGTTCTGACTTTGCTCTGATATGTTATGCATGCTCAAATTCATTCTAAGAAGAAGCACACTTTAATAGTATTAATCCTGCTTTCCTCTTTTACTAATTGTGCAAGGAAATGTTTTAGGTGCAAACCCAATCATTTCTGATTCATCTCTTTGGCATTAGCTTAACTCTTGTCTTTGTTCTCTATTTTGGGGTGGAGACATGGCATTAGGACATGCCAGGTCCAGTCCTCAAGATGGGATTACAAAGGAAAACTGATATTTTGTGATATTTTCCTTCCTTAGAGAAAGTCTTATGACTTTATAGAAGAAAACTCTAATTATAAACTGGTATTTTTTATGATACTAATTGAAAAACTGATTTATATTTACATAAATGGCTTAATCCGACTGACAAATAAAAATAAAAATAATGTGTGCACCATTGTCACAACACCATTGCAACCTATTTGTTAAGGATCCTCAGGGTATGTAGTATCGCCTTATGTTGTGGTGCTATATGGTGGAGGACCATATGGGCTGCTATCCCAAGAAACAGCAGGGTTCAGTTAAAAGGTTCTATGCTCTGTATGTGTGTTTTCCTTTCTAACAGCTTCTACATTTCTACATCTTTGTAATCAAAGTTATTTATTTAGCATAACTAATATATATATATATTTATATATGTGTGTATACATATATATGAAGAAAATTTTGTACTAGATGTATAATTAGCATTTCAGTACTTGCATCATTATAATTACAGATTATTTTTCTAGTTAATACAATAGTGTCACAATGATAAACTTTAACCTTAACTTAAAAGTATTTTGAATTTTCTGATATACAATACAATTAGACTCATTGGGAGTCTGTTTCATATACAATTATGTTTTCTCTGAAGAAGGATCCAAAACTCTGGTATAAGGGAAAATATAAAGTTGGCATATGAAATTGGCAAATAACCTTTTAACCTTTCACCATACCTTGAAGAAGCTTTTGGTGGCTGCTAAAATCTCCATAATGTGCAAGTTTTGGACCATGTTAGACTTTCATATTTGGAAAGGATATCCATTGGTATCTAATCAGTGAATCATGTCAAAATGTATAAAACTTTTCAGTCCATGTTGTTGAATCTATAAGAGGCTAGAGAACTGAGAAATTAGAATGCTATTCCCTCCCCAAAGTATTCATCCTTTACTTCTTGGATTAGTTTCCCTGTTTTATCTCTTTTAGTCTTTCCCAGAAAGCGCTTAAGTTTTGTTGTTTTTTTTTTTGTTTGTTTGTTTTTACTTTTTTATTTGAAGTGATATTTAATATGCCTACATGTAAAAGAGAAGGAAGGACAGAAGGAAGGAAAGAAGGAAGGAAGGAAGGAGGGAAGGAAAGAAGGAGGGAAGGAAGGAAGGAGGGAAGGAAGGAGGGAAGGAAGGAAAAAAGGAAGGAAGGAAGGAAAGAAGGAAGGAAGGGATTAAACTACTTACACAGGTAGTGAAATTTCCATACCTGGAGTAATTATGATGGTGATGATGATATCATGATTATCATCATCATTGTTTGTACATACTGTGGAGGTAGTAGTAGTAGTATCATTATCATTATTATTGTAGGTATTAGAAGATCAAACAGCTATCATTTACATAGTTCTTTAAGGTCTGAAAACACTTTACTTTTGTTATCTTATTGGATTTTCATAGCAACCCTGTGGTAGGTATCATTAGTTATTAATTTTTGGACAAGCTTCAAATTCAGATCTTCTTGACTTACTTCTTGCACTCTAGCCAATGTGCCACCACATTACTTAATTAAAGGCTAGATGATCACTTGTCTCTTGTATTGAATACAGAGTGGAGGCTTTGCTCAGGGATGGATTATACTAGATAAAAGTTGATGCTTGCTCAAACAATTATTTTAAATTCCCTTGCTATTAAATTGTATTCAGTCAGACAACATAACCAATGCTCATAATCCCTGATAGTAGAGGAGGCAGAAATTGATGGATCCCTATGAAGTTCTGAGCTTGAATAAGGCTAAAGCTGATCCAGTATATGCACTATATCCTTCACTAATACGATGAACCACAAGGGACAGGACCTTTGCCTAGTGATGGAGGAACCAAACCATGTCAGAAAAAAAAGGGAGGGTAAAATGTATATAGTGATGCGGCACTGGAATCAGACCTGTAACTGACTGCTGCTCTTCTAGTCTTGATTAGGGCTAGCCAATCTAAAACATATACATGAAAGCATGTATACATATACATAGAGATGTCACATATGTATGTATATATATATATATATATATATATATATATATATATATATATATACATGCGTGCATGTATTCTGTGGTTTTTGATCAGATGAAAAATAATTCTACAAAAGATCATGAAACAGACCTTTGTAAAAATTAATTTACTGGTACTTTTACATTGATGTCATTTCCCAATAATTATGACTTCCTTCTTTGCCAACCATGTAAAAACCTCCTTTAAAACTAAGAAGGTTGTTAAAAACAAACAGAACAAACTATTGTCTATAACTAACGACATATCATTTTTCTATATCTATAGGACATCATCTCTCTGCTAAAGCAAGAGAGCTATACCTCATTGCCACTGAATTAGATATTAGACATTTCATTGATTATGGTTATCTTGGCTGTTACCATTACTTTGCTTTATATTCCTTTGATCATTTTCTCCATTTGGGAGTGAAAGCTTCTTCTGACTTTTGAATGTATCAGTTTCTACAAGTCCTTCCAAGTTTCTTGGAATCCTTCCTATTTATTCTTTCTTTTTTTTTTTTTTTGAGAGGGGGAAGGCAAGGCAATTGATGTTAAGTGACTTTCCCAAGGTCATGCAGCTAGTTAGTGTGTCAAGTGACAGAGGTTAGATTTGAAGTTAGGTCCTCCTGACTCCAGGGCTGCTGGTCTATTCACTGTGCCACCTAAACTAACATTCATTATTATTATTATTATTATTATTATTATTATTATTATTATTATTATTTTGCTTTTGGAGGGCAATTGGCAATTACCCAAAGTCACATGACTAATTAGTGTGTTAAGTATCTGAGGCCGTATTTTAACTCAGGTCTTCCTGACTTCAGGGCCGGCACTCTATTCACTGCACTGCCTAGCTCCCTCCCATTCATTATTTCTTATAACACAATGATATTACATAACAGCTAGTAATTCAGTCAAGCATTTATTAAGCACCTATTATGTGCCAGGTGCTGGGGATATAAGAAAAAAGGGTAAAACTCTTCCTAGAACTCACAATTTAATAGGAGGAACAAAAAGCAAATAAGTATGAATAAACATATACAAAGAAGATAAACGTAGGATAAATAGGAAATAATTAATAGAAGAAAGGCACGAGAGGGCTCCCTAGAGCAGGTGGAATTTTAGCTTGGACCTCAAGGTAGCCAGGAAAGCTAAGAAGCATAAATGAGGAGGGAAATCACAAAAAAAAATCCAGGAGATAGAATGCCTTATTTGAGGGATAGCAGGTTGGGGAAGGTAAGGTAAATGAAAATTATAAAGGGATGTTGGGTTGTAATGGAAATGCAAATTTAAAGATCTTCCCTGCCCCTAGCTTAAGTGCGCCTGGAGCCTGTGGTGGGAGGCTTGTTTTTCAGGAAAGCCCACACCTTGATACTTTGTGATTGGGCAGTGGGTCAAGGAGGTTGTTACATTCTCTGAGCCAAGAGAAGGCTATATAAGCCCTGAGGAGAGGCTTTGCTTTGGGGCTCAGTTTGAGAAGTGTTGTGTGATTTGACCAGATGAGACTCTGGGAAGCCGTTGTTGAGAGCTCCCCGGCTTTGAAAACCCAGATGTTGATGCTTTCCTCTCTGGTAACTGTGATTTGGTATTGATATAATGGTAGGACAGTTTGGAAGCCTGTCTGATCTGTAATTTCTGTAACTCTGAAGTTCGGGGTGCTGATCTTTTTCCCCTGAACTAGGTAATATATGTTTGTTTGATTAAAGTAAGCTTGTTAACCCATTTTGAGTTGCTTTCCTTTTGAAAAGCAGATCTAAGAACCTGTGTTGGCAGTCACCCTGGGGATATTGGGGTGCTTGCTGCTACATGGGTGGGGGAGATCTAAGTTACAAAGACTTTAAAAAAGTATGCATGGGGTGGAGCTAAGATGAAAGAGTAGAGTGGTGGCTACAGCAAACTTCATGAGAGTAAATTACCAGCAGCTGTAGTGGTTTCCAGACTTCTCAATCCATAGATGCCAAAGACAAAGTAAAAGGTCAGTGTGGAAGTTGGTTGATCTAGAGGAGGATAGAAGACTGCGGTCTGTCTGCTACCCCCAGAATGAGAAGCAGAGGAGGCATGGTGGCTGCAGCTGCTGCTGTATGGATGCTTCCAGAACTCCTGTCCTGCAGATTGTAGGGGGACCAAGTGACCATTCAGAGGCTAAGCTCTCTTGCTTTGACCTGCTTGAATCCAGATAGCTGTCTTGGGTGATGCTCCTGGGGGTGTATGACCAGTGACCCAGAGCACATGGGGGCTGTAGTTAGGGTGCCCATCTAATAGCGACAACAGCTGCAAAAATGTAAGTTATTTGGGACATAGCTTTCTCCATTTTGGAAGCAGAGGTCTACCATGGCAAAGAGTTCAAAAGTCAAGTAATTGGCTGCCAATATGAATAAGCAACAGAAGCAAAAACAGAGGATAGAATCTTTCTTTGGGGAACAAAAAGAATCAAGACATGAAGTGGGAGGAAGACAGTGAAGTCAGAACTCCTGCATCAAAAGCCTCCAAGAAAAATATGAATTGGTTACAGGCCATGGAGGAGCTTAAGAAGGATTTTGAAAATCCAGTAAGAGAAGTGGAGGAAAAGTTGGGAAGAGAAATGAGAATGACACAAGAAAATCGTGAAAAGCAAGTCAACAGCCTGCTAAAGGAGACCCAAAAATACACTGAAGAAAATAACACCTTAAAAAATAGACTAACTCAAATGGCAGAATTCTAAAAAGCTAATTAGGAAAAGAATGCTTTCAAAAGACAAATGTGCCAGATGGAAAAGAAATTTCAAAAAGTCACTGAAGAGAATAACTCCTTCGAAATTATATTGGAGCAATTGGAAGCTAATGACTTTAGGAGAAATCAAGATAGTGTAAAAAATATCCAAATGAATAGAAGGCAATGTTAAATATCTCATTGGAAAAAACTACTGACCTGGAAAATAGATCCAGGAGTGATAAACTAAAAATTATGGGACTACCTAAAAGCCGTGGTAAAAAAAAGAAGCCTAGACACAATCTTTCAAGAAATTATCAAGCAAGATTTCCCTGATATTCTAGAACCAGAGGGCAAAGTAGAAATTGAAAGAATTCACCAATCACCTCTTGAAAAAGATCCCAAAATGAAAACTCCTAAGAACATTATAGCCAAATTCCAGAGTTCCCAAGTCAAGGAGAAAATACTGCAAGCAGTAAGGAAGAAACAATTTGATTATTGTGGAAACACAATCAGGAGAAACCAAGACCTAACATTTTATACATTAAGGGATCGAAGAGCTTGGAATATGATATTCTAGAGATCAAAGGAGCTAGTACTAAAACCAAGAATCACCTATCCAGCAAAACTGAGTATAATGCTATAGGGAAAAATATGGTCATTCAATGAAATGGAGGACTTTCAAGCATTCTTGATTAAAAAACCAGTGCTGAACAGAAAATTTGACTTTCAGATACAAGAAGCAAGAGAAGCATGAGGAGGTAAATAGGAAAACAAAATCACAAGGAACTTATAAAATTTGAACTATTTATATTCCTGCATGGTAAAGCGATAATTGTAACTCATAATACTTTTCTCAGTATGAAGATAGTTGAAGGTAATACATATATATATATATATATATATATATATATATATATATATATATATATAAATATATAT
>WOXC01008515.1:600000-815152 GCA_011680675.1 Gymnobelideus leadbeateri
TTTAAACTTCAGTATGCATTCTTGTAATTCAGTTCATTTTTCCTTTCTAAATTTAATATTGTAAGATATGTTTAATATTGATATTGTGATTCCTTTCAGCATAATGTAGTTTCCTTGTTTATCTTATGTTGTGAATATTTATTTCTCTTTTGTCTGATGCCTTGCTTTCATCTCCTGCCTTTTTGGATTCACTTGATGCATGGTAAATTTTATTCTAGCTACCCATTTTTATTCTCTGTATACTTTCTTTTTAAAATGTTCCTTGTAAGCAACAGATTGAGGGATTTCTTTTTTTCACTAATCTATTTTCCATTTTAATTTTTTAAATTGTTTAATACATTTACATTTATAGCTATGAGTTTTATGTTTATAAATTCCCTCCATTTGTCTCTAATATTTTTCTAAGTTATGATTTTCCCCTCTTCCTCTATAAATACAGTACTTTGATTTTTCTGTTATTTTTACTTAGTCTACTTTAAGGTAACTATATTACCACTGTATCTCTTTCTCCCACCCACAAGTCTTAATTCTTCTCCTTTGATACCCTTTTCCCTAGTTTTGGAATTTTATTTATTAACCCTTTTTTCTTTTATCTTTGAATCTGGTTATTTAATTATTCTCCTCTTTGTTTCCCTCTCAGTTATAAAGTCACATAAAATCCCCCATCTTCTCCTTCCCTTTGACTTATTTTATTGGTTAGTTGTTTTTTTTTTTAAATTTCACATTCTGTATCTTTTGATAAAGAATTTCTTTCATTCTCTTAATTATTTATCTTCTCTTTCTGTGTATTCTAGACTTTGATTCATGGCTCTTATATTAATTTAATCCTTAATCTCTATATTCTCAATGGAATTAAGTTTCTAAGATAATTGTCTTGGGTTCTCTTTTTAAAAGTTTTTTTGTTATTGTCTTATAGATCTTGCCCTCCCCCCTTTTTTTGCTGTGCCTTACTCTTAGAAATTCCAGTTCCTCTAGGTGATGAGAGGATATTACCCTATGGTACGAATTTTCTTATGTCTCATTGTGCAATTCATTTCCCCCCTATTTGCTTTACAGTATCTTCTTTGGGTCAATACCCTCCTACTCTTGTGGGAGTTGACTCCGGAAACTCTGATTTTCATTCTCCTGGGGTAGGCTGAGTAGTCTTTCCAAACACCACATCACCTCAGATTATACCCTTTGTAAGGTCCTGTTCTCCCTTTATAGACTCTCTTCCCTTAGAAGGGGCATTCATCAGTGGAACCTGCTTCCATCACTTAAAACAAGATTTCCCTTTCATTTTTCCCTTTTTCATTCCCTCTCTTTGCCTCTTCTCCCATTTCCCAGTAGACTCTATTCTTTCTGAGAGACTACAGGCGTTATTTTCCCTTTACTGTTAACCTTTGATTTGATTAGGGTATATGATACAGTCCTTTATATTTTCTTCTTCCATTCTCCTTTTTATGTACCCCCCATTCTGTAAGTTAGACCCACAGAAACATTGATTCCTGTCAGGATATGGTAAGTTTAATATATGATTTTCAAGCCTATTTCTCTCCCAACAATTCTGTTTGAGTTCCTTTTTCACTCTTGTCTTCTCATGTACTTTTAGATAGAAATCTCTCAATGGTCTATCTGTTATTATTTTGTTGTAGTTGCCCATGGTTGCTATATTTGTTTGCTTTCCTTTTATTTCAGTTTGGGGGAATGTTTGAAAAGCAAATGATTTGTTCAGGTCTGTTTTTCTTTCTAGGAATGTTTTTAATTGAACATGCATTTTTTCCATTAATCTTTAGGCAGGGTATACCACCTTGTTTCCGCATCTTGTGCTGCTTTGCTCTTTGGAACACATTATTCCATTTTCTCCTCTGGTTTCTGGTGAGTTTAGAATCATCTTGTGTTATTTGAAATTCCTTTATTTTTTACTTGAAGGTCTTCTTTTGGTCACTTTCAGAATTTATTGTTTGTCACTGGAACTATTAAATTATTAAAAATAAAAAATTATTAAATGTAAGCTCTTGGAGTTTATATAATAATAGTCCCCTCTCCCACATGATATGTGTATCATTTCAGTTGACACCCTTTTTTCTTCAGAGGCTTTGGGCAGTTTTCTTATATTATTTCTTGAATTATGGAGCTTCTTTTTCTTTTTTTTAAACCTGTGTTCTCCTGGTAAACTTATAAACCTTAAATTGGATCTATGTATCCCATTTTCAAGACCAGTATATTTTACTTTTATGGAGAACATGTTTTTGTTGAACATTAACTTTTTACTTCTCTGATTTTCTTCTTCCAGATTATCCTTCACTTTTGTGTATGTTCCTAATCAGTTATTCTCTTTTATTTCTTTCAAGTTTTTCTTTTCTGCTGATCATTTTTTTGCCATACAGACCATCAGTTCTGCTTTCACAATTCTTATTTCTCTTTAAATCCATTCAGGAACATCTTGTTGGGTTCTCATGTTTTCTTGGTATATATGGGGTCTTCTGCCCCATCAACTATTCATTCATTTTCCTTTCTTTTGCTGTATTTATTCATAGATGTCTGACCTAATTTAACTGATAGGGGACAAAACCCATAACTAGACCCTGTGCTCATCTTTCTTGATTCTATCTGTGAATCTTGCAGATAGTGGCAGGGACACTTGTTTGTTTTCCTCTGATTAGAATATTAGCCCTTTATTTTCCTACAACCCTTCCTAATTGCTCAAATGTAGTTAACTTTCCAGTTTTCCCCTGTTTTTTTCTGACTTCTGTTTTTGTATTTCAAAACTTCTGTTCAGCTCTGGTCTTTTAATTAGAAATACTTGAAAGTCCTCTATTCTTTTAAAATCCTCTATTCTTCTTCCCTGTAGGATTAATACTCATTTTGTTGAATAGATTATTCTTGATTATAAAGATTTTATCTTTTTTCATTTGGAATATAATTTTCTAAGATAGCCGGTATATGCTTAAGAGATCCTGACTATGCTTCTATATTACTTGAACTTTTTTCTTTCTTACATTTTGCAATATTTTTAATTGATTTGGATGCTCTAAGTTTTGCTATAACATTCACGGGAGTTTTCATTCGGGGATTTCTTTCATGAGCTTATTCTTGGATTTGTTCTATTTCACTTTGTCCTCTGGTCCTAATAAGTCCTCACAGTTTTCTTTTATGATTTTTTGAAATATGATCCAAGGTATCTGAGTTTGATGTCTGGCCATGCTTTTTAGGAAATCTGATGGCTCTTAAATTTTCTTCTTTCTATATCCCAGGTGAGTTGTTTTTGATAGTAGATACCTTACATTTATTTTTATTTTTTATCTTTATACTTTGTTCTAATATTTCTTGTTGTCTCAGGTATTTCTGTTTCCTATATTCTGTTTTTGTCAGTTTCTACTACTCAGGTAAGATTTGGTAGGTTTTCTTCTAAGCTATTTATTCTCCTTCAAATATTTTCTTCCAGAATTTTTATTTTAATTCTAATTGAATTTTTATCTCTTCTTTCATTTTTTTCTAGCCACTCTTATATTTCTTATACCAAGCTATATTTTCCCCTCTGAAGCACTGCTTAAACCTGTTGTGGAATTGCTGTCTTGATCTGGGTTTGTCTCTTGGACTTCTTTTAACCTGTAATACTTCTTTCTTTTTTCCTGTCTTTATTAATTTGTTTGTTTACTTTTAGTTTACAAGATTGATTTCCACAAATCCTTGAGTTTCAAATTTTCTCTCCCTCCCCACCCATGACGGCATACAATCAAGTATAGGATCGGCAAATACTTTCACATTACGCATTAGTCAGGTTATAAAGAAGGATTGTATCAGATGGAATGAATGATGGGGAAGAGGAAACAAAACTAAACAAGAAAAAGATCCGGTAGTTTGCTTGAATCTGGATTCAAACTCAGTGTTTTCTAGTTCTTTCTCTGGATGTAAACATCTCTCTCCATCATGAGACTTTTGGGATTGACTTATAACGCTGCATTGCTGAGAAGATTCCAGTCTATCAAAGTTGGTCCTCACACATATCTTGTGTCTGTAATTGTGTACAAATTTCTCCTGGGTCTACTCTTCTCACTCAGCATCAGTTTGTATAAGCCTCTCCAGGTAAATATGAAGTCCATCTGCTCCTCGTTTCTTATAGCACAATAGTATTCCATTACATTCATATACCACAACTTGTTCAGCCATTCCCCAATTGATGGGCACCCCCTTAATTTCTAATTCTTTGCCACCACAAAAAGAGCTGCTATAAATATTTTTGTACATATGGGTCTTCCTCCCATTTCTATGATCTCTTTGGGATACAACCCTAGAAGTGGTATTACTGGGTCAAAGGGTATGAAATTATTTATAGTCCTTTGACCGTAATTCCAGATTGCTCTCCAGAAAGGTTGGATCAATTCACAACTCCACCAGCAATGCTTTAGGGTTCCAATTTGCCCACATCCTCTCCAGCATTTGTCATTTTCCTGTTTTGTCATCTTAGCCAATCTGACTGGTGAGATGTGGTACCTCAGAGTTGTTTGATTTGCATTTTTCTAATCAATAGTGATTTAGAGCATTTTTTCATATGCTTATAGATATCTTTAATTTCTTTCCCTGAAAACTGCCTGTTCATATCCTTTGACCATTAATCAATTGGGGAATGACTTGTATTCTTATAGATTTGATTCAATTCTCTGTATATTTTAGAAATGAGTCCTTTATCAGAGACATAGGTTGTAAAAATTCTTTCCCAATTTCCCACTTCCCTCTTAATCTTAGTTACATTGGCTTTGTTTGTATAGAAGCTTTTCAATTTAATATAATCAAAATTATCCATTTTGCATTTTATAATGCTCTCTTATTCTTGTTTGGTCTTAAAGTCTTCCCCTCTCCAAAGATCTGACAGGTAAACTATTCCTTGCTTTCTGAGATTGCTTACAGTATCAATCTTTATACCTATATCATGCACCTATTTAGACGTGATTTTGGTACATGGTGTTAGATAATGGTCTATGCCCAATTTCTGCCATACTATATTCCAGTTTTCCCAGCAGTTTTTGTAAAATAGTGAGTTCTTATACCAAAACTGGGGTCTTTAGTTTATCAAACAATAGATTACTATAGTCATTGACTGCTGAGTCTTGAGTGCCCCGTCTATTCCATTGATCCACTACTCTATTCCTCAGCCAGGACCAAGCAGTTTTGATGACTGCTGCTGTATAATACAGATTAAAATCTGGTATAGCTAGTCTACCTTCCCTAGCATTTCTTTTCATTAATTCCCTTGATATTCTGGACCGTTTGTTCTTCCAAATGAATTTTGTTACTCTCTTTTTAGCTCTACAAAGTAATTTTTTGGTGTGTGGCAACTGACCTTGCCCTGCCTTTGCCTCCTTTTCTTTGTACCCTCCTATACCAGTATTTGGTTCTGTTCCCTTCTGTGTCCCTCACAGGACCTGGTCAAATGCAGGAGATTCCACTAGTCTCAGGTCTCCTATGAGTCACCCTAATATGTGCCCAGGTGCTATAACTTCCAGTGCTCTAAGAAGTATGTAGCTGGGAATTTTCTTCCTATGAAATTACCTCTGAGGTCTGGCTCTTTCCATAGTTTCTGTTCTGACATATCTCTCTAGTCTCAGGACCAATTGTCTGTTCTCATGCTTACTTCTGACACCCCAAAGCGTCCTCATTCAGAGTATATTTACTGGAGTTCAGGTTACCTTCCCTAGGGAGACCACTACACTGCCTTCTGGTATTTTTTATAGTATTGGACTGGATGAAGGGACTTATTTTTGTTTCTCTTTGGTTTTATTATTCTATATGGCTCCCCTTTATATATTTGCTGAAGTACATATGGTAGAGATAGACTCTACTGTGCTGTCTTATGTCATCATCTTAAATATAAATTATGTAGATGACATTTTCTATGTGTTTGGCAGGAGAAAAGAGAAGAGATATAAGAGGATGATTCGAGGGAAAGGTAGAGTCAATGACCCCTATCCTCTTCTGAAAATGGTAGGCAATTTGATATAGTTTATACATATGCTGTCATGTAAAACATATTACCATGTTCATCACAGTTCCGGAAGAAGAAACAGATCAAAAGGAAATAAAACCATGAGAAAGAATACAGTGAAAAAATATGCTTTGATATGCATTCTGAGTCCGTCTGTTCTTTCTCTGAATTTAAATATAATTTTCCTTCATGAGTCCTTTGTACTTGTCTTGTATTATTACTGTGTTGCTGAGAAGAGCTGAGTCACTCATAGTTGATCATCAGGATGTTGCTGATACTGTGTACAATGTTTTCCTGGTTCTGTTCATTTCACTTTGTATCAGTTTGTACAAGTCTTTCCAGGTTTTTCTGAAATCTGTCTGTTCACCATTTCTTACTGCACAATAGTATTCCATTACATTAATGTACAAGAGCTTGTTCAGCCATTCCCCAGTTGATCGTCATCCCCTCAATTTCCAATATTTTTCCACCATGATAAGGGCTACTATAAATATTTTTGTACATATTGGTCCTTTTCCTTTTTTATGATCTCTTTTGGCTACAGACCTAATAGTGGTATTGCTGGATCAAAGGCTATGCCCAGTTTGGTGGCCCTTTGGGCAGAGTTCCAAATTGCTCTCCAGAGTTGTTGTATCAGCTCACACCTCTCCATGCCGTACATTAGTGTCCACATTTTCCCACACTTTCTCCAACATTTATCATTTTCCCTTTTTGTCATATTAGCCAATCTGATATGGGTGAGGTAGTATTTCAAAGTAGTTTCAATTTGTATTTCTCTAATCAGTGGTGATTTAGAGCACTTCTTCATATGCCTATAGATAGCTTTGATTTCTTCATCTGGAAACTGCCTGTCCATATTCTTTGATTTTTTGTCAATTGGGGAATGGCATGTATTCTCCGAAATTTGACTCAATTCTTTACATATCAAATGACCTTTTTTTTTTTTGCTTTTTGGAGGGCACTCAAGGTTAAGTGACTTGCCTGAGGTCATGTGGCTAGTTTTTATGTGTTAGGTGTCTGAGAACTCACATCCTCCTGACTCCAGGGCCAGTGCTCTATTCACTGTGCCACCTAGCTGCCCCATTAAATGACCTTTTTAAGAAGAGGAAGGCATGTTTTTAGGCAACAGGGAAGCATTCAGTAGATAAGGAAAGATCAAAGATGAGAGAAAAGAAAGGGAGAAATGACGGAAGGAAGAGGTAGATGACAGGGAAGGTAAGAGATCAAGGGCAGAAGCAGAGAGGATGGCCTGGGCAAGGAGAAAAGATATCTATTCCTCAGAACCTGGAGTTAAAGAGGAGGAAGTGAGAGATGATATTGAGTTGTTTTTAGGTATGGCATAGGGAATATGAGGGAATTTAGGACAAATTACCTCTATTTCCTTTATAAAGGAAAAGTCCTCTAACTAGAGACAGTTGGAGGAAGAGGAGTGTATGGAGGTTGAAAAGAGAAGAGAACATTTGGAATACCTGCTGAGGACAATGGGTAGGAAAGCAGGGAAAAATGGAAAGTGGTACCTTAGTAAGGATCTAGTTGAGGTGATATAACGCAAGTTAGTGAACCCAGTCACCACAGTTGTATGACTTCCTTTATAATATCTTGTTCTAAATGGCTACCATTCTATTCCAGAATTGCCTCCATATTCCTTAAAATGTGAAAGCAGAGGCTGAATGGATATCTGTTAGGGATTCTCTCCAGGACATTCATGCTTTCAGTGGGTTATTGTGCTAATTGCACCCTCATACTCTGGGCTCCTATATTCCTCCCTTACTCAATTCTCTTAGGTTTTTTGTTTGTTTATTCCAACCTTTGATTTCATCAGTGTGTAGAACTCCCAGTGTGCAAACTCTCCATCACTGCAGTGTGGCAGTTCCTCTGTAATTTAGAATTGTTTGGAGCACAGAGAGAGAGGTCAGGTGGCTTGCCTTTGATCACATGGGTAGTGGCAGAGGCAGGACTTGGAGCTAGGCCTCCCTGAATATAAGATAAGCCCACTATTTTCTATACCATGATGCCTCTCATTTCTTTAAATTTAAAAGAAAACACAGAAATAATCACTACAAAATGGTTTGCCGTTGTTATACATTTTCACAGTTGCTAAAGGCTTTTAAAATGTCCCCTTTTCATTAGCAGTGGATCTGGGATCTGAGTGACTGAACAAGGTTACTGTAGGCCAAGGCATGCTGCCAAAACCCCTAGCGGGTGTGAAAAATCATACTCCTGACAAGCCATTTCCAAGGGATTATTCCTGATGTAGGAAAAGGGGGTAGGTCAAGGCCATGTGGCTCATTGACTTTAACTTTCTCCAGGGTCTTCTTTGGCTCAGAGTCACAGGAGTTATTTTCAGTTTTTTGTTTTTAGATCATTCTTTTAAGTCTTTTTACCACAGCACTATCACTGCCTTTCCTGCTCTTGTTTAAGGCTGGCTCAGACACAAGACACCCGTGGTCATTTACCAACAAGAAATGGTCTTCAAGAATTGAGTTTCTTCCAAAACTAACCTAAAGTTTTGGGACCATGGTTAGGTTAGAATACTTTAGGCCATTATGTAGTACATCTGAACCTGTGAATTAAACCCTAGTAACCCTAGATCTGGTCTCTTATCAACCAGTTTATACAGAATAAAAAGAAAAATCAAACCCAGGAAAAAGACCACCTGTCTCCATTGCCTCACTAGCTCATATCACATGTCCTGAAATACTTTATTGTAGAAAAAACTTTCGAGGCAAAGAGCCTCCCAAAGTCACCATACTGAATGGTACTACTTAGTTATATGACTTAATTCTACAGGAGTCACTGTGAGGGAGAGGTAGGATGGGGAAGATTTTCTCACATAAGGAAGGTATGCAGGGGAGAGCTTTTATAGTGAAGGAGAAAATGGAGGTGGGGTTTTGAGGGCAGTCTCATTGGAATTGGTCCAAAGAGGGATACACACATATACATATATACATACACACCTATATTCAGTTGAGTGTAGAAATCTATATTACCCAATAGGGAGATAGGCAGGGAAGGGTACAAGAGATATGAGTGGGGGAGGATAATGAAGGGAAGGGGGGATTTGGTGAGGCAGTGGTCAGAAGCAAGACAGAATTTTGAGGAGGAATAGAATAAAAAGACAGAAAGAAGGATTAACAGAAGAAAATGGGATGGAGGGAAATATACACTTAGTGATTATAACTGTGAATGTGAATGGGATGAGCCAACCCACAGAATGGAAGTAAATCGCAGAATGCATTGGCAACGAGAATCCAGAAATATGTTATATACAAGAGACACACTTGGACAGAAGGACACACAGAGAATTGAAATGAAGGGCTGCAGCAGAATCTATTTTGCTTCAGCTGAAGTGAAGAGAGAAGGGGTGGCAGTCATGATCACAAGCAAAAACAAAATTAAACCTATTTGAAAAAGATAATCAGGGAGAGCACATTTTGCTGGAAAGTTGTATCATACACAATAAAGTAATAATAAAAAAGTTACTGTGATAAAAGCCTCGTTTCTCAAATATGTGCTGAATACAGAACTGAGTCAACTTTTTTTCTTACAAAAATAATTTTTATTAATGACTTTAATTTTTAACCTTATTATATTTGTCCCCTTTTAAAAAAGTTTATGTATTTACTTTTAGTTTACAACATTCAGTTCCACAATCGCTTTTTCAAATCTCTCCCCTTCTCTCTCCTTCCCCCTCCCCCCATGGTGGCATCCAATAAAATATAGGTTCTACAAATACCTTCACATTAAACATTAGTCAAGTTGTAAAGAGGAATTATAACCAATGGAATGAACAATGAGAAAGAAGGAACAAACTTTTTTATTCAATGTATCCTTTACAATCTTTTTAAAAAAATTATTTATGTACTTTTAGTTTATAGCAGTCAGTTCTAAAATCTCTTGAGTTTCAAATTTTCTCCCCCTCCCTCTCCTCCCCCAATAGGGGCATGTAATCAAATACAGGTTCTACAAATACCTTCAGGTTGAACATTTTGTAAAGAAGGATTATAACCAATGGGATGAATAATGAGAAAGAAGGGACAAAACAAAACAAAACACAAGAGAGAGAGAACAAGTAGTTTGCTTCAATCTGCTTTCAGACTCTGTAGTTCTTTCTCTGGGTGTGGATATCCCTTTCCATCATGAGTCTTTTGGAGTTGTCTTCTAACCTTGTATTGCTGAGAGGAGCCCAGTCTATCAAAGTTAGTCATCACACATACACTGTATCTATAATTGTGTACAAAGTTCTCCTTGTTCTGTTCTACTCACTCAAAATCAGTTTATTTAAGTCTCTCCAGGTTATTATGAAGTCTGTCTGCTCTTAGTTTCTTATAGCACAATAGTATTCCATTACACAACCTGTTTAGCCATTCCCCAATTTATGGGCATCCCCTTAATTTCTAGTTCTTTGACACCACAGAAAGAACTACTATAAATATTTTTGTACATACAGGTCCTTTTCCCACTTCTATGATCTCTTTGGGATACAGCCCCAGGAGTGGTATTGCTGGGTCAAAGGGTAGGCACTTTTTGTAGCCCTTTGGGTATAGTTCCAGATTGGTTAGATCAGTTCACAAATCCACCAAAAATGCATTAGTGTTCCAATTTTTCCACATCCTCTCCAGCATTTATCATTTTCCTGTTTTGTCATCTTAGCCAATCTGACTGGCAAGATGTGGTACCTCAGAGTTGTGTTGATTTGAATTTCTCTAATAAATACTGATTTAGAACATTTTTTCATATGCTTATAGATACCTTTGATATCTCTCTCTGAAAACTGTCTGTTCACATCCTTTGACCACTTATCAATTGAGGAATGACTTGTATTCTTAGAGATTTGCCAAGTCTACTTTTTAAATTTAAGGGCCATTCCTCAATTGATAAATGGTCAAAGGACACAAACAGGCAGTTTTCAGAAGAAGAAATCAAAGCTATCTGTAGTCCTATGAAAAATGCTCTAAGTCACTACTGACTAGAGAAAGGCAAATTCAAACAATACTAAGATACTACCTCACACCTAACAGAAATGACAAATGCTGGAGGGGATGAGGGAAAAAAGGTAAATTAATGAATTGTTGGTGGAGGATTGAACTGGTCCAGTCGTTCTGGAGAGCAATCTGGAACTGTGTCCAGAGGATGATAGAACTGTGCATATCCATTGATCCAGCAATAGCACTACTATCTGTACCCCAAAAAGATCAAAGAAAAAGGAAAAGGATCTGTTTGTATGAAAATATTTATAGCAGTTCTTTTTGTTGTGACAATGAATCAGACATTGAAGGGATGCTCATTAGTTAGAGAACGACTGAATGAGTTGTGACATGTGATTGTTATAGAATACATTGTGGTGTAAGGAATGACAAGGGAGGTAGTTTCAGGGAAAAAAATTGCAAGACCTGTGTAAACTGATGCAAAGTGAAGTGAAAAGAACTGGGGAATCATTGTGCACAATAACAGCAAGGTTGTAATGCTGATCAAATGGGAAAGATTTGGCTACTCTGATCAAGACAATGATCCAAGACTGTTCCAAAGGACTTGTGATGAAAAAAAATGCTGTCTACCTCCAGAGATAGAACTGATGAACTCTGAGTGCAAATTGAAGGATAATTTTCTTGCATTCTCTTCCTTCCTTCCTTCCTTCCTTCCTTCCTTCCTTCCTTCCTTCCTTCCTTCCTTCCTTCCTTCCTTCCTTCCTTCCTTCCTCCCCACCTTCCTTCCTTTGTTTCTTTCTTTCTGCTCTTTTTGGTGATATGGCTAATATGGAAATGTTTTGTGTGATTTCACATGTATAATTGATATCATATTCTTTGCCTTCTTGGTGGGTAGGGAAGGGTTGGGAAGAAGAGAGAGAATCTGGAAGTCAGAATTTTAAAAGTAAAGAAAATTAAAACATGTACAAATAAAAATATAATTTTTAAGAAAGGGAAAAAAAAGAGAGATAGTGTGTATAGTAGTTGAAACATTGGACTTGAAATCTAAAAGACCTGGGACAAATCTTACATCTGTTATTTACTAGCTATATGGTCCTGGACAAGTCACTCAACTTCTATAAAGGAGCCTCAGTGTCCTCCTTTGTCAGGTAGACATAATAATAGCCTGTATTTCAAAGGGTTTTGTGAGGATCAAATGAAATAATGTATGTAAAATAACTTGTAAACCTTAAACTGCTATAGAAATGTCATCCATTATTTATTAATTCTCCATATAATTAGGAGGCTTATAATTGAATAATTTTTTTATGTCACTGGGGACAGTTCTATGTAACTGCTATTACCTTACAAGATACAGCCTGCCCCAAATGCCTTTTCTACCACTTTCCTCTGTTATTCAGCCTTCCCTGGACCCCAAACCCACTTTGAAACTCAAAGAATAATGGACTATTTAAACTGAAATAACTTATTCCAATCCTCTTATTTTATAGAAGAAGATACTGAGGCTGAGAGAGGGAAAGGAATTTGCTTAAGGTCACATGGGAAGTCACTGAGAAGGAGAGGTGGAGCATCTATGTTCTGTGACTTCCAAGCAAATTTCCCAGGCTACACTGTGTCTTATTTGTTATTCTTTGGATTTAGACAGTTGAAACGGACATAATATCTAGTGTAGTGACTTGACACACAGTGTAAATGCTTCATAAGTGGTTGTTGATTAATTGATTGATTATCTGTCAGAAAAAAAGTAACACAAGGGCCCCGGATAAGAGAAAGCTTTCTCTGTAGCCTCCTTCTCTGAAGCCTTTCTTGGCAGCCACAGCCTAGATCCTTCTCTGAGCTCAATTGTTGTCTATATGATGCAAAAATAACACATGATGTTATAGACAAAACTGGAGCTCAGAGAAGGATCTAGGCTGTGGCTGCCAAGAAATCCTGTTGAGGCTAAGCCAAGATTCTCCAATGAACCACACTTCCTGATGACAACGAGAACAAGTCAACCATAGCAGATTAATACAACTTGGGAATGTCTGTTGCAGGTCCCAGAACTTGACATTAATTTTGCCCAGGGGAAAAATAGGGCTCTTGAATTTAACATTAATTATGTCAAGTGGACCAGGAAGCAGAAACATCTAAAGCAGAGGCACATGCATTTTTTGTAAGGGAAATCTTGCCCATGCAGGCACTTAGGTCTTGTAATCCACAAGCTTAGATTTCTTTTTGGGTGACTGGGTGGGGAAGGGGTGATATATTTATGGGGAATGGGGTATGGAATTTAATAAAGGCCAGTAGAATAGAAGCTGTCAAAGACCTGTCAAGCTAAATCCAAGGAAATATTTTCAAAGCTAACCATATTTGAAATTGTAAGCTTTCCTTTCTGGAGGCAAAAAAACAGCTATATCCCTTAAATCATTCACTGTTTTGTTAGAAATCCCAAATCCGTTAGCCCATAAAAGATGATTCCTCTTGCACTTCTAAGGGTATCTAAATGGACTGGCTTCTTTAAAGTGTATGTGTTTCATCCTTGTTTAGAATAGATGAACAACATCCAAATTAGAATTTCTTTTTGGAAACATTTTGCTCCGTGGCTGGTGATCTGGAAAATATTTTCTTTCTTTAGAGAGAGAGAGAGAGAGAGAGAGAGAGAGGAAGAAGAAGAAGAAGAAGAAGAAGAAGAAGAAGAAGAAGAAGAAGAAGAAGAAGAAGAAGAAGAAGGAGGAGGAGGAGGAGGAGGAGGAGGAGGAGGAGGAGGAGGAGGAGGAGGAGGAGAAGATGGAGGAGGAGGAGGAGGAGAGGGGAGGGGAGGGGGAGGGAGAGAAGGAAAGGGGGGGAGAGAGAGAGAAAGAGAGAGATGCTTCTGCTTTGTCAAAAACCTGACTCTGTTACTGAGAGTTATTTATATAAAGACTAATGAAATGTTCTGCTACTAATCAATGGTGATAGATACAGAGAATTTTAATGTCTTCTGGCTTTATGGATTATGCTAATGTCCATCTGCCCATAATTGATAATTTGTTCTTCAGTCCCAGGAAAATAAACAGAATTGTACAGTTAAATAGAAAAGACAACTCTTTGTGATAGAGGTTTGAACAATTCTCTTTTCTCCTCTCTAATGTCTTTCATCAGTTGGAAGTTACTTAGTAAAAGCAGAATTTCATAATGCTAATACTGGTCCCAAATTACAAATGTTG
This sequence comes from Gymnobelideus leadbeateri, assembly GCA_011680675.1. Classification (NCBI taxonomy): domain Eukaryota; kingdom Metazoa; phylum Chordata; class Mammalia; order Diprotodontia; family Petauridae; genus Gymnobelideus; species Gymnobelideus leadbeateri. Next base: position 614,082 of record WOXC01008515.1, read on the forward strand.
ACTTGGAAGGGACTATATGCATGTGTTGATATCATCCTGAAGGCCTCTAAATGACAGTGGGAAGAAAAAATTCATAACTAAGAACTTCTAATAACATGGTCTAGTGAACTTGATTTAAATACATGTCAGGGAAAAAAAACTAAACAATTTGGTTCCTAAGAAAGTACTGAAAATGAAGAGTGAATAATGGTTAAATGAGAAAATTTATTAGAATTAGAATTAGTGTTATTAGGATAATTTATTATAATAAATTAGAAAATTAAGCCAACTATCAGGAATTCATCTGTATATCTGAACAGTAGTCTGCAATCAAATCTTCCTCTGAGTTGGGCTGTGTTTGTACTTGTATTAGTCACCAAGCCTTTATAGAGTGCTTATTGTATACTGAGTTCTACAAGGTTTATAGTTGTTGCTGTTCTGTCATTTCCATTATGTCCAACTCTTCATGAGTTCATTTGGGATTTTCTTGGCATATATATTGGAGTGATTTGCATTTTCTTCTCTAGCTCATTTTACAAATGAGGAAACTGAAGCAAACAAGGTTGAGTGACTTGCCCAGGATCACACGACTAGTAAGTGTCGGAGGCCAGATTTGAACTCAAGTCTTCCTGACTCCAGATCTGGCACTTTATCCACTGTTCCACCTAGCTGCAAAGTTACCTAGAGAATTCCAAGATCTTTGCCCTTAAGGAAGTGATGGTTTTACATTCAGGAATTTTTAGAAGCTAAGTTGATGTTCTTTCTATTACATTCCCTCTGGACTGGGAATCAGGAGAGAGCTGAGCTTGGAGTTAGAAGACTTGGTACTGAATTCCCCCTCCCACACTGGCTGGCTGTGTTACCATGGACAAATTATTTCATATTTCCAGGGTTGTTTCCTCACTTGTAAAATGTGGATGGATTTAGACACTCTCTCGTGTCTTATTATAGGGTTACTATAAGAAATGTATGGGGGCAGCTAGGTGGCGCAGTGAATAGAGCGCCAGCCCTGGAGTCAGAAGGACCTGAGTTCAGAGCTGGCCTCAGACACTTAATCCACACAAACAAAAAAACCTAGCCCTGTAACCTTGGGCAAGTTACTTAACCCCAATTGCCCTAAAGGGGCCGCTAGGTGGCACAGTGAGTAAGAGCGCCGGCCTCGGAGTTGGGATGACCCGAGATCAGATCCGGCCTCAGAAAATGAGCACCCACGCATAAATAATGACTAGCCGTGTAACCTTGAGCAAGTTACTTAACCCCAATTTCTTAAAAAAAAAAAAGAAATGTATGTATAAACCTTACAGTGTCATAGAAATGTGAACTAGTATTGTTATTAATACAATGTGTAGTAGATTATCAGCAGAGCTGGCCTTATTGTTCTCTACATATATAGCCCAAGGCCCCCTAAATGCTGCGGGCTCACAAAGATCACATTCCATCCTGGGTACTGGCCCAAGCAGGATCATTTCCTCTTTTGGCTCATTATGTCTCCTGGAATTTTCTCTAGAAAATCTTCAAATGTGATTTAGGTAGAGCTTTGTCTAGGCCTCCCTAAATGTGGATAAAAGGGTCTCTACAGGTAGTCAAAGTAAGACAAGTCTCTATCTCAGTCCACTGAAAATGTCTAAGATGCTCAGGAACTTACAGGAGCTTCTAAGCAGATACAGAAAACACATAGATAGTAGGTTCCCCCAGAAGACAGTCATATTTTAGGCCTCTCATGCAAGCAATATTCCTTCCCATCTAACCTGTATTGTCTGAATCATTTATGATAATGGAAGGAGGTATTGAGGTCCTGAAGTCATGGGGACTCCTTTTAGTGCCATTCTAGCCTTGGAGGTTACTTAGACAATTTTCTTTTTTCCTCAAAAAATACTGTATTCAGAAGATACCCTTCACTTTCTAGGGAGACTGTTCTCTAAAGTGTCTGATTGGGATCTCTTAGATATAAGGTTACCTATAAGGCAATGGCCAAGCCTGGCTCTGTGCAGAGAATGTCCCTTATCTTTGCTAGAAAGCTCAATTTTGAGATCATGATGTATAGCAACTTGAATTGTCCTCTCTTTCATGCAGGAGTTTGTGTTTCAGAAGCACTGTTCACAAAGTCCATTCAGCCTGAGTGGGCACACACACTTTGCTGCTTCTGTTGCCATTCAGGTAGTTATACAAGAAATCAATCAGTGTTCCAGCTGCTGCTTTCTCTTGAGCTTGGAAAGCTTCCTCTCAAGCTCCCACCTCTAGGGCCATGGCCAAGTGCATGCCTTCCTCAGCAATGCCTTTCCTTAGAGAAGAAAAGGATTTCTTCCTTTCCTGAGATAGTCTGGAAGAGAGGCAATGCAGGGAGTCAGCCATCTTAATTTTTAGTTTGCCTCTTAGAAAACAAAACTACATCAGGTGAGGTTAACTAGTATCTTAGAACTTTAGCACGGTATGATGGCTTTCATTTATATCAGGAAGACAAGCAGAAAACGAATACTAGTCACACCAAAAGACCCCAAGTTTAGGAGTTGCCATAGAGATACAGCCTTCATTCTACTTACCAGAGGACTGACTTTTCACTAAGGGAGACCACTGGGTTTTGACTGGATTCCTTTTCTCTTGATCTGAGTTGTGCTTTTTCTGGTGTCTAATGGGGATCTATTTTCCTACTTTTGGAAAAACTAGGAGCATTAGAGCAGGGGTGAGGAAACTGAGGCCTTCAGGCCACATGTGGCCTTGTAGATCCCTAAGTGCCGCCTTTTGATTGAATCCAAATTTGACAAAACAGATACATTAGAGCATCAGATGAGGCTAAGGAGACCAATCATTTCTATTCTTCTGTTTGGTTGCCTTTTATACTTATCCTTCATTTCCTCAAATTCTTTTAACCTGTGGCAGGAGACTCTCCTCTGGAATTCCTTTCTTTTGGACCCCAAAGGGACTTGACTGAAGAGACTGAGGGAATGGATAATGGAAGGCTAGCATAGTAATAAGGGACATTTATATAGTACTTAAATAGTTTTCAGCTTGCAGCAATGCTCTGAAGAAGCTACCACAGCTCTGATTATCTCTGTTTTATAGAAGAAAAAACTGAGGCTCAGAGAGGTCAAGTATCTTACCCATAGATAACCACATAGACAATAAGAGTAGCAGGGGTGGAAGTTGAACAGAGGTCTTCCTGACTCTAAGTCTCACACTCTAGTTTCTATATTACTTGGCCTTTAGCAAAAGAGAGCTAGTTACAGACAGCAGCCGAGACTTCTGATTTGGAAACCATATCTTTTTGGCTGTGCTGCACAAAGCAAAAGACTGTCTGGTTCCCAGACTTGGAAGAGGACTTTGACCTATTTATACATTAATTTTCACATTGCAGTCGTTTCTGGTCATAATGCCCCTCCTCTGCCGTCATCCCCCTCCCCCTCCATGCAGTGAGTCTTCCCTGGTAATTCAAATGGCAACTCTCTTTCTAGGATTGGTTGTTTGTAATCTTGCTCCTAGCTTAGTAAGTCAATAGTAGATTGCCTGAATGTAATTTTGAGCTTACATCTCAGGCTTTCCTGGTCTTTTGACTCTAATATCTCCAATGACTTATGAGCTTTTGACTTCTGCTTGGAGGTGCAGCCATATCATTTTTGCAGTGATGCCTTACAAATGACTACAGTGAATGAAACCAAGGGAGGCCAGTGGGCAGTGCTCACCACAGTTGCCTTATTCCCTCTTTCTGTCACAGCTCACCTCTCTGCTTGTGCAAAGAATATCATGGCAAAAGCCCCTAAAAATTTGTCACACCAAAGACTTTTCTTGGGAAGAAAGTCATTGTTTGGAATGAATAATATACCCTGAGCCATAACACACTTAAAATGTCCATCCCAACCACCCAAAGTATTATATGCCAATTCCGAAAATGTAACAAGACTAGTGGCCTTCCCAGCTTATTTATTATGCCTTTTCTCTTGCGAGCAGGAGGTGAGGTCTGACACAGTAGCTCTTCCTAACAGTTGGTTAAGGATAACTATTTCTGCCTTCTCTGACAGTTTTTGTTGTCTTCTCATAAGTCAGACTGTTTTTATAGATGGTCTAGGAATTATTAAACTATTGGCTTCCCTATTAGAGATTGCAGCAGAAAGGAAAAGTTGCTGCAAACTAGTGTCGTGCTGGGCTGCACTTCAAAAATATTGGAATCAGTTGGGATGGCACCCTCCCATATATTCCTGTCAAAATCTATTGACTGAATTGTCTGAATATAAAGCACTATAAAATATGATAGCTTATGTGTTTGAATTAAAGGTGGAGAGAAAATGGATTTTCAAAACATTTTTAAGTAACAAAAATGTTATTTCTACACTAGGGGTTGGCAGCCTTTAAAAGACAATATGCCAGAACTCCATTTAGATGTTTGCAAAAATTGATCGCCTCATAATGAGGAAGTTTAGAGATGAATTCAGGCCTCAGTCTTATGAAGAAATAACAATGATAGGGGCGGCTAGGTGGCGCAGTGAATAGAGCGCCGGCCCTGGAATCAGAAGGACCTGAGTTCGGAGCCGGCCTCCGACACTTAATCCGCACAAACAAAAACCTAGCCCTGTAACCTTGGGCAAGTTACTTTAACCCCAATTGCCCTAAAGGGCGGCTAGGTGGCGCAGTGAGCAGAGCGCCGCTCTCGGAGTTGGGATGACCCGAGATCAGATCCGGCCTCAGAAAATGAGCACCCACGCATAAATAATGACTAGCTGTGTAACCTTGAGCAAGTTACTTAACCCCAATTGCTTAAAAAAAAAAAAAAAAAAAGCAACAACAACAACAAAAAAGAAATAACAATGATAAGGAAATGATAATAATATCTTCCTCGATTCCCCCTAGCTGCTAGTATCCCCCTGCTTCCCTCCAATTACCTTGTATTTCTTTGCTATATACTTATATGTATACCTGATGTTTTCCCAATGAAATATAAAATACTTTAAGGCTGGAATGGTGGCAGTTTTGTCTCGATATTTTCAACACCTAGCGCAGGGTCTGGCACCTGTGTGGCACTTAATAAATGTTTGTTCACTGGCACCTGATGTTAATATGTTACTCAAGAGTTTGCAAAGGACTTTATATCTATCATCTCCTTTGTTCCCAGTAGCAATCCTGTGATATGAAAACTGAAGCTTAGTGAGGTTATGTATATATGGGTCTCCTTCCTCTTTCTTTGATCTTTTTGGATAGAGGGCCAGATAGTGGTATTGCTGGGGTCAAAGATTACATACAATTTAGTGACTTTGGGAGCATATCTGCAAATTGCCTTCCAGAATGGCTGAACAAATTCATAGTTCTAACAAGAATACATGAATGTGAATGTTTTCCCACAACTTCTCCAGCAAATGTCATTTTCTTCTTTTGTTGTCTTTGCCAGTCAGATGACTATGAGATAGAACCTCAGAGTTGTTTTAATTTACTCTACTCTAATTTGGAGCATTTTGGATAGCTTGGGTTTTATACTCTGAAAACTGCCTGTGCATCTTTTTTGATGCTATATCTTCTTGGGAATGGTTCTTATTCTCATCTGTTTGAATTAGTTACTCATTTATGTTAGATATGAGAACTTTATCATAGAAACTGACTGCAAAGATGCTTTTCCTAGTTAAACTGTTTCTTTTCTCATTTTAGCTGCATTAGTTTTATTTGGGCAATTTTTAAAAAATTTTTATAATCAAAAGTGTCCATTTCATCTTCTGTAATCTTTTCTGTATCTTGTTTGTTCATGAATATTTGATAGTTGCAAAAGGCATTTTCTTCCTTGTTTTCCTAATTTCTTTATGATTTAATATTTTATATCTAGGTCATCCATTTGCAGCTTATTTTGATTTATGGTCTGAGATGTTGGTCTAAATCTAATTTCTGTTAGATTTTTTTTCCAGTTTTCCTAGATGTCTTTATTGAATAGTGAGTCTACCACAATGGTTAGATTATTTAGATTTATTGAACATTGTGACTCTTTTTTAAAGGTCCATTGTTGAGTAAAATTTTATTGAATTGTGGTTGGTAAAAGATACAGTATAGAATCTACTTTTCTGCATTTGTTTCTGAGGATTTCTTGCCCTAATTCATGGTCAGTTTTTGTAAAAGTATCATACAATCCTGAAAATATATGAAGTCTTTCCTGTTCTCATTCAAGAATCAATAAATATCTTTCATGTCTAACTTTTCTTAAATTCTCTCAAGATTCTTAACTTCTTTCTAGCTTATCTTCTTTGTTAGATTTGTCTAGGTTTGCAAGGGGTCATTGAGGTGCTGTACTATTATAGTTTAATTGCTTATTTCTCTCTGCAATTCAGTGAACTTTTAAAAATTTTTTTCAATTAACACATGTATATTTTCTATCCCTCCTTTCTCTATACCCCAACTGGAAAAAAGAGAAAAACCTTGTCATAAATATGCATAGTCAAACAAAACAAATTCTCATAGAAAAAATAATAAAAGTGTCTCTACATATTTAGTTCATTGTCTCTCTGGCTGGAGGGAGCTGTCATTCTTTTGCACTGTTCCTCTGAAATTATAGTAGGTCATTTCATTGACCAGAGTTAAGTCTTTCAAAGTTGTTTGTCTTTACAGTATTGTTATTACATATTTTGTCTTCATGATTCTACTCATTCCCATTTGCCTCAGTTCATACAAGTCTTTCTGAAACCATACCCTTCATCATTTCTTTAAGGACAATAATATTCTATTATGTTAATATAACGCAATTTATTTAGGCATTCCTAAAATGATAGGTCCCCTCTTAGTTTGTAGCTCTTTGCTACCACAGAAAGAGATACTAAAAATATTTTTATACATTACAAAATGTCCCAGAAGCCTTAGTGTGATTTCAGTCTATTAAAGCTATGTAAACTACATTAAGACTTTTGGACTCTCCGTACAAGACTTTTGCCTCTTTTAAAAAACTTTTCTGGGTAAAGGCCCACTACTGGTATCACTGGGTACAAGGCTATTCGCAGTTGTTTTCACCCCCATTACAAACATGTATAGTCAACGAAAACAAATTTCCATATTGGCAATGACCAAAAGAAATCCTCTTTCTGTATTCCTAGTCTTTCACCTCTATATCAGGAGGTGGATAGTCTGTTTCATCATTAGTCCTCTGGAATCCTGGCTGGTCATTATTCTGATAAGAGGTCAGCACAAATTCTGTTCCATCACATGTATGTACCATAACTTGTTTATACATTCTTTAATTTATGAGTACCTCCTCCATTTCCCATTCTTTGCCACCTCAAAAAGAGCTATAAATATTTCTGTATGTTCTTAGAGTTTGTTTTGCATAGAAGTAATCCTTCCCTTAATCTACCTTTCATCTAATTTTCCCTTCTCCCCTTTCCCCTTATTTCCATGTTGAATGAAACATATTTATGCACCCAACTGCGTGTGTAATCTTCCTTCTTTTGATAAGTTCAGATGAGAATGAGTTTCAAGCATAAGAAGCTCCCCTCCCCTATGCTCCCCTCCTAGTTTATTTAGATTTTTACTTGTGCACTCTGATTGCATGTGATATTTTCCCTTACTCTTTTACCCCACCTCCCAACTCCTCTGTCTAGTGTATTCCTCTTCTCCTCTCCATTCATCAGGTTAAGTTCATCAAGATCTTAAGAACCAATCCTAGGCCTTGTCTTACTGAGCTCCCTCCATGAAACCTGGTGAGGATATGAGGGGACACATGTATTATCTCTCTTTATTTGAACATAAGGATTTTTTTATTTGTCTACCTTTTATATTTCTCTTCACTTCTTTGTTTGAACTTTAGAGTTTCTTTGCAGTGCTGGTCTTTTCATCAGAGATGCTTGGAAGTTCTATATTTCATTAAAGGTCTATTTTTTCCCCATAGCTTATACTTAGCTTGTGTGATTAAGTTATTTTTGACTGTAAGCCCATATCCTTTTTTCTTCTGCAATATCATATTCTAAGTTCTCTGCTTTTTTATAGTGGTAGCTGCTAAAATGTTTGTGATCCTGACTGCTGCTCCTCAGTATTTGAATTCATTCTTTCTATCCGCTTGATTTTTTTTTTTTTGCTTGGAAGCTCTAGATTTTGGTGCACAGTACAGTCAATTTCAGGAAAAAAAAGTTTTCTTAAATTCAGTACCTGATTCTGCCGCTAGGTGGTGCAATGCATCCACAGTGCCAGTCCTGGAGTTAGGAAGACCTTTCTGAATTCAAATCTGGCCTTAGACATTTACTATTTGTATGACCCTGGGCAAGTCATTTCACCCTGTTTGCTTCAGTTTCCTTATCTGTAAAATAAGCTGTAGAAAGAAATAGTAAACCATCCATTATCTTTGCCAAGAAAACCCAAATGGAGTCATAGAGAGTTGGACATGACAGAAATAACAACAACAATGATGTCTACTCCTACTAATAACAAGTATTTTCCCTTATGATGAATGTATTATTCTATTTTATATCCTGCTTCCAGTTTATATGTATGTGCTAATTTTAACTCTACATCAACCATATAAAGTAGAGACTGTGTATGTTTTTATCTCCATGTCATAGTTAAGGAAACAGAGGCTTAAACATGTTAAATGACTTGCCCAAGATCTCAAGGTCCATAAGTGGCAAAGCCCAGGATTCAGAATCAGGTCTTTTGACTCATAGGTGAGTGCTTTTTTCCATTAGGGATTATTTCTCAGGGATGCATATCCAGACCTGTTACCTCAGTCATCATCCCTAGTACATTCTTAAATTCTACTAAAGTGGAAAATGAGTAAATTATTCCTAACAAGGAAAAAAAGATTCAGTAATCATATCCCTACTGAAATCCAAGTGGTTTAATAAGGGATGAAGGGAAGGCCATTCTTTTTAAGCAAATGAGGGACATTTGAAAAATCAGATCACTCTTAGCTGAAAAATTGGATGTGGACACTAGAGGTAAGAATTTGCTAATGTTTAAGCCTTTGTCATCTTTTGCTTTTTCTCCCCCTGTGTTCTTTTGTTTGTTTTTGTTTTTGCAGGCAGGAAGGTAGGGCAGTTGGGGTTAAGTGACTTGCCCAAGGTCACACAGCTAGTTTTGTGTTAAGTGTCTGAGGCCAGATTTGAACTCAGGTCCTCCTGACTCGAGGGCTGGTGCTCTATTCACTGCTCCACCTAGCCACCCCTCCCCCTATGTTCTTAATCCAGTTAATTTAATTCAAAAGAATGATGGACTATCAAAGCTAGAAAAATTATTGGAAAGTTTGATAGACTCTATGAGTTCAGAGCATTAGTAAGAAAACACTGCATTAACTCACCTGAATGTTGCTGTTTTTCCCGGGCCTCTGACTCCATACCCCTATCAGTCTTCTATATCTATTTGAAGAGTTTAAAACTAGAGGCTGAAGACCCACGTTAATGGTGCAATCAAATGTCTTAGGTTATTAGTTGAGATAGCCAAGCCCAAGTATGAGCTGAAAGGAATCCACTCGAGGATACATAAGAAGAAGTTGAAGAAAACAGATTGATCTTGACAGTCAGTGGCATTCTGAGAGAAGCATTTCATCTCAGTATATTTGGAGAAGACAGGCAACTTTGGGGGATTATCTGTGATTTCAATGTTTTTTCTCCTCCTCAAAGAACCCTTGTCAGGCCACTCGCTAATAGAATGATTAGATAAAGGGTATTTGTTGTACAAACCACTGCTTGGGGGGCCACACGGAGCCAGAGCTAGTATTTAGCTGGCTAGGACATTGCCTAGTTTGAGACTTGCACAGATAGATAGGAATAGGAATCCTTCCTTCTTTTCTTTTGGCCACATAATTCCATTTCCCTTTATTGTGTTTGCCCTATCTTTCAGAGGAAAATAAAGATGATTCAGGGGCTATAATAGAGTAGCTTCATATATTGCTACTGGTGAATCAGTGAACTTACAAGTATTTATCTAACATTTCCCTCAGTGTGTTAGTTTCTATAGGGGTATACAGAAGAACTATATAGCAGTGGAAAGCTCACTGAATTAGGAGGCAGAAGATGTATTCTAACTGTCCCATTTATTAATTGTGTGACCTTGAGAAAATTGTTTGACATGCTTGAGTCTCTGTTTCATCATCTGTGAAATTGGGATGATAATGTTTGTATTGCCTACCTTGACAGGTTGTTATGAGGTCCGAACTGGACAGTGTCTATGAAAGCACCTTGTAACTCAGTAGCACTATACAAATACTAGTGTAGAATTAGTGTAGCCCGTCTTTGGAGGATCAAAGGACATAGAGACTTGCTGCCATGTAATGTTCATAGGGACATAAGAATCCCTGGATTTCTGTTCTTGTAGACTTGAGGGGATTTCTATATGGGCTTTGCAGTCTGTACATAGACAGAAAAGTAGGGAAGGAGGATGAAGTAAACTTCTCTTTAGGGACAAAGAGGTAGGCATGTTGCTCTCTAAGGCCAAAAGCAGGGAAATACAAAGTAGAAATTAAAATCTATTTGAAAAATGAGCATGGATATAGAGAAACAAGAAGAGATGCATGATGGGAGTATACCAGCACCACCTAGAGGGGGCAGAGAGAAGGTGAGCCCAGCAGAGCCACACAGGACCTACCTGGGCTGGACTAGTAGCTCTGTAGTTAGTGAGAGTGTGTGGAGTCCAGTTCAGAAAGAGGCCCTTTCCACAAGAGGGTTTGTTTCTGGGTTCACATAGATCTGATATCCTGGAATGGGGCCTGATCCCAAGAAGTCAGGATGTCATATTTCTCTTGTTCTCAGGCTCATTGCCCTCACCCCAAATTAGCTTGGGGGAAATCTTTCAAACAAAACTTAGGTATGGCTCATATCTGTGGTCTTCTCAAAATGGAGATAACATGGTCCTTTCTAGAAAAGGTACTCAGTGTACAATATGACTATCCTTCACAGTATATCAGGTGATTTCTTCTACCACAGAAACTGTTTTAAGATATGAAAGACTCATTAAGAAACATAGAAACAAAACATTTCAAATAGACTATTAAATTTATTAAAAGCCCCTCGAGAATGTAAAGACTTTGTAGGACTGTTGCTCAGCTATTTCATGTTCATCTTTGTTCTTCATTGTCCAAACAGTTCACAAAGTTCACATCTCTGGGTCAGCCAGGCATGACTTTCTTTATTCCTTCAGTCACAGGATGATTCTGGCAGTGATATTCTCCTCTGAGAAGTGGTGTTGTGGATACAATTTCTCAGAAACTCACAGTCTCACAGGGTAGCAACCATGGCTGAAAATGTCTTTTTCTCAGGATTGATTGCCATGGGTCAGTGCTCAGAAAAGGAAACAGAAAGGGTACCAGAGGTTTGAAGGCAGAGTTCAGACCTGCCGAAGCATGCACAGCCTGATAGCCATTGCTATGTGTTGTTCAAGTAAGTCCCTATTGCTTCTAGAAGGACAGGGGTAGGAGAGAGAGAAAAAATACTAGTGGGAGTCTAAAGGAAAGAAGGTGATAGAAGATTTCCCAGAAGAGGAGGGCCCAAAATAGAGAGTGCCATTTCTACAACCTTTATGGACTACCTAGGAGAGATGTTCCTCCACAATGAATCTTGATCACTGGTCATCTTTGACCAGTCATGGAGACAAATCCGGAGCTGTTATGTTTTCCCAGAAGAGTGTATGTCCTTCACCAAGGAGTAAGAGTACATGTCCAGCTCTGTGGGAGGTAACCTTTTCTGATAAAGGTTCATACCCTGTAATTTTATAAAGTGGATTTGGGAGCATCTCAAATGATCATGGTTTGCCTTGATCAAGTCACTGCTACGTGTAAGGTGTTTTATATATCACACCGTCCTTGCTCCCAAGCAGTTTTTGGTCTAGCTGAGGGGATGCAAATAAGATGAATGGAAACATCAGAGGGCAATTTAGTGTAGTAACAAAGGTCAATGAACATGGTGTCAGAGGACCTGGGTTCTAATCCTAGCCAGGCTCCTTACTAGCTTGGTGACCTTCACCAAGTCACTTAACTCCTCTCTATTCAGTTCTCTTATCCTTAAAATGAAAGAAGCATCTGTTGTCTGCCAAACACTGTACACAATTCTAGGGATAACCGAGTCAAAGAGAAATGGTCTCTGCCCTTAAGGAGATTGCATTTTGTTAGTGGAGACAACAAATACTCATGAGTAAAAAGCAAAATAGAAACAAGGTAACCTGGGGTGGATAGACAGTCAGATTTCACTGAAAAGTTCCAATTAAAAAAATCTGACCTGCACATTCTATATTGTTTCTGTCTTTTTCCCCTCTGCAAATAGTTGTCAGTTGTAGGAAATTATATTTTTGATGACTTCATGATGATGCAAAATCAGAAAATGCTGTCTCATTTCAGACCAGATCCGAAATTGAAATCCAAGTTTTCAGAACAATATAAGAAGAGCAGACAATAAACTTCATCTCGGGCTTTTATAATAGAGGAAACACTGTACTCTCTGGGAACTGTATGGACACTCTTTCAGTGCACAGCCTTAAACCACTTCACGCAGAAGGTCTATAAACAGCCTTTATTATGCTATAAGATTAAGGAAAGATTATATGACTTTTTCAATATGATAAGTGATAATGTTCATCATCCAATTAAAATGTGACTTTTAAGCAGAGTTTACCCAAAGTCCCAGGAAAGTGTTTAGAACCTGATACAGTTGTATAAAAAAAATAAATGCACCTGCTTCCTGTCTGAGCACCCTGCAACCTGCTTATTTTCCTAACTTCTTATTACTATCAAGAGCATCCCCATATATTGTCTTAGTCACCCAGGATTGATACCTCAGTCATTTTTGACACTTTTCTCTCTCTTGATCCTATTCCCAGTATCTCACCAAATCCTGTTTCTACATCCATGTTATCATTTGTATCAGTCTGTCCCCTTTACTCCATTCCTCTGGACTATTTGTGGCTTCCTAAGTGGCTTCCCTACTTGCAGTTTCTGTTCCCTCTAAGCCATCCTGCCAGATTAAAATTCCCAATACATATAATTTTATCTTGTTGCTGTCCTGTTTTAAAGCCTTCAATAGATTCTTATTGTCTACCAAATAAAGTTCTTACTCCTTAATATGTATTAAGTCCAGGCCCTGTACTCTCTTGGCTCTAACTCACCTTTCAAATTTTATTTCTTCATGTAGTATTTGTTCAAGACCAACCAGAAAGCTTACTTTTTCCTACTTTCCCATTCTCTGGCTGTCTTTGCAGTCTTCTGCCTTGGAACGCCTTCTTCCTTATCTTTGGCTTGAGCTCTAACTTAAGTTTGAACCAACAGTGAGTATTAAAGCCCAGAAAGCTAATGTGGTACTATTAGACTGCATTAAGAAAGGTCTCTCAGCTAGGAATAAAGAAGGATAGAATTAGGATGATGTAGGGATTCTAGATCATCTCAAATGATGATCAGGTGAAAGAACTGAACATGTTTAGCTAGAAGAAAACTAGCACTTGATGGGACAAGGGGGAGGGAGAATGGGGGTAGGAGTGGGGGCAGAAATGATACCTGTCTTTAAAAGGCTGTCATGGGGAGGAGGATTAGGAATGTTCTGTCCTATCCCAGAGGTCAGAAGTAGGAGCAACAAGGATAAATTGAGAGAAAGCAAATTTAAATTTGCTATAAGGCAAAAGTTCCTAAAAATGAGAACTATCCCAAAGTAGAATGGGCTGCTAGGGGCCTTTGAGTGTTATCTCCCATTGGAGCTCTTCAAGCAAAGGATACATGACCAATTATAACTGACACTATAAAAATTACAAGTTGAACTAGATGTCCACTAGGAATCTTTGCACCTCTGAAATTATTTGCCATTTTGTATATATGAACAATTTATCTTTTGGGACCTAAATGTGTTACCTCTTGCAAGAAGCCTTCCCTGATTATCTTCTCCAGGGAAGAATTTTTCTTCTTCAGAATTCTTAGGGCTGTATGCTTTTCTTATGCACTTCCCATATTTGAATATTATACTACTTCTCCTCTATGTACTAGCTCTTTTACCAGACTGTAAGTTTAATGAGAGCTTGTTCTTCAGTTGTTTTTTAGTAGTTTCCAACTCCTCATGACCCCATTTGTGGTTTTCTTGTCAGAGTTACTGGAGGGCTTCAACATTTCCTTCTCCAGCTCATTTTACAGGTGAGCAAACTTAGGCATACAGGGTTAAGTGACTTTCCCAGGGCCACACAGCTAGTAAGTGTCTGAGGCCAGATTTGAACTCCCGAAGATGAGTCTTCCTGACTCAAAGCCTGGAACTCTTATCTACTGCAGCACCACCTAGCTGTTAATGAGGGCTGGGAACCCCCCATTATTTGATATTGTATTCATCCCCCACAGTAATTTGCACACAGCAAGTACTTGACAAATATTTGTTGAGATGATGAATTCAAGCTTAGTGCTTTGAACCTCTCTGGCTCCTAGAATCCATCCCATCAAGGCATCTAGATTCAGTACAATAAAATATTTATAAAGTGCCTCCTGTATGCAAGACAGTATGCTGGACACTGAGGCTATAAATACAAGAGTGAGAGGTAAAAAAAGATAAAGACTGAGAAAAGACCATTGAATTTATCAATAAAGAAATTGTTATAGATCTTGGAGAGAATAGTTATAGTGCAGGGATGGGAATGGGATCCTGATTACAAAGGCTTCAGAAATGAGTTGGAGTGGAGCATTCTGCTCTTGGGTAAATTTAATTCTGGACAGTGGTTTTGTTTTTTGTTTTTTGTTTTCCTATTCCACATGGTAGACTTTCAAATATTTGAAGATAGCCTAGTTTTCTCCACAGAAACTTAGATGCTAAAGTTGTTCTGCTCTAGAAAGAAGAGAGAATGTTGAGAATGGCCAACCCACCTTACTCTGTGTTCTTTTGTTTATAACTGACTAATTTCTAAGTTTAGCATTACTATTTGGATGACCCATCATCTCACCTCCTGTTGAGGCACTAACAGGAATACTTCCTCAGAAGTACCTGTGAAATATCAGGTTAGAATTGAATGTTTTTACTTAGAACTCTCTCTTGGATGTCCTAATCACCTTAAACACTTCTTCATGCTTTTGATCAGATTGCTTGACATAACAGGTCCCAGCACAGCAGAAGTAACACATGTTTTGGCTTAGAATTGTTTGTCAGAAGTGTTTCCTCTAAGTGTTGTGTTGCCAAGGGTAGGTAGTTGTGTTAATTAATTAAAAGTTACTGGTAATGCAAACTTTAATTCCATCCTCAATTTAGCCATTCCATTTTCCCTGAAAACCTAGAGATCTGCTTTTGGCAGGATACTATTTATCCATGGCCTGCAGCTGACTGAAAAAATTCGATGTTATTCTGATCATCATTATCAGTTTTTGCTATTCAGTTTATCCTTTCTTTGTAGTGGGTGTCTTGTCAGAAAAATTGGTAAAAGACTTTTTGACCAAGCCCTTATATAAATTAAATATAATTGTTTCATGTACAATTGAGGATCATTCCACCACCTAGTTCACAAAAAGACCAATTAGTATATGGATTTGCCGGTGATTCTTTTGAGAAACTGAACATGAAATCAACACAGAGAAATTGAGTGTGTTGCTTTATAGTTTGCTACTTTTTTTTGCTTTTTGGCAGGGCAATTGGGGTTAAGTGACTTGCCCAAGGTCACACGGCTAGTAAGTGTTAAGTGTCTGAGCCTGGATTTGAACTCAGGGCCTCCTGATTCCAGGGCTGGTGCTCTATTCACTGCACCACCTAGCTGTCCCAGTTTGCTCCTTTTCTAAGCCTCAGTTTCCTCATCTATAAAATGGAAATAACAGTTCCTTTGGTAGCAACATCACAGGACTGTTTGTGGGATCACAGATCATAGATTTTAGAGGACATTTAGCGTAACTTCTTCATGTTACAGGAGAGGAAACTAAGTCCAGAGGGTTCAAGTGCCATGCCCATGGTCAAAGAGGTAGCAAGCAGCAAAAGCAAGGTCTGAATATAGGTATTCTGCCTCCAAATCCAGGATTCTTTCTACTATACAGTGAGGTTGGGAAGGTCATAACAAGATCATTCAGAATTTAAAGCACTATGAAGATGACAGTTGTTATTAGGTCTGACCATGTCTCCCACATACTCAATAAACTCAAGGGGGTTCCCTTTCCCTGCTAGGATTGAATACAAAACCCTATGTTTCTATTCAGCACCCTCTCCCATGTTCCAGTCCTTTTTTTTAAAAAATAAGCCTTTATTGATATTTTCTTTTTCTAACATCAAGATAGTTTCCCTTCTATCCCTCCCTTCCCCTCCCCTCCAAGATAGCCATCCCATAGGACAAATCTACTTTTTTTAGATAGGAAAAAAGTTAGCACAACTGAGCAATACGTTGAAAAGCTTGAAAACATGTGCAATGTGGAATACCTGTGGACCTTCCAATTCCACCAAGGGAGCAGGTCGGAGGTATTCTCCTATCTCTTCGAGTCTTGTTTGATCTTTATAATTTTGTTACATTTGTTACTTTTGATTTGTCATTCTTTTCAATTGCATTTTTGTAGTTTTTTGGTTTTGCTTACTTCATGGAATCTGCACCAGTTAATATAAATCTGTCCATGCTCTTCTGTATTCATCACATACATTGTTTCTTACAGCAGGGTGATATTCCATTACATTCGTGTATCACAAGTTTGTTTAGCCATTCCCAACTGATGGGCTTTCAAGTTTTCCCTGCAGTTTATATTAAATAGAGAATTTTCCCTTGGTAACTTATATTTTCTACTTTATCAAACACTGTGTTATTTAGTTGTATTGTTTCTGAATCTCTCCCATTGAATCTGGTCCACTGGTATATCTTTTTAACCAATAGCAGAAGATTTTCATGATTGCTACTTTATAATATAGTTTGAGATCTGAGAGTGCTATTATTCCCTTTTGGTCCTTACTTCTCTTCATCGTTTCCCTTGATAGTCTATATCTTTTATTTTTCTAAATGAATTTTATTATTTTTAATTTTATTATTTTTTAAAATTCTATAAAGTATCCCCTTGGCAATTTGATTGATATGGTGTTAAAAGTGTATTGTCATTTTCATTATATTGGTATGGCCAAACCTTGAATACTTAATATTCCTTCTGCTATTGAGATTGTTCTTTATTTCTTTTAAGTAACACTTTATGAGTCTTGGTGTGCTTTGGGAGGCTGATGCCCAGATATTTTATGCATTTTGTAGTTATTTGTAATGGGATTTACCTATTTCTTAATTGCTTCTTATGTTTTGTCATTATTATATAGATATGCTATTGATTTTTGAGCATTATTTAATAAACTGCACCTTTACCAAAGCTATTGTCTCAGTTACTATCTTTGCTGATTCCCAAGGTTTTCCAAGTAAACCATCATATCATCAGCAAATGGGGATAGATTTATTTTCTTTTCACCTGTTTTTCTTCTTTTAATTCCCTTCTCTTGTTGTCTTAATTCTATTACTAGAATTTCCATCTAGCTAGGGGCAGTTAAATGGTGCAGTGGATAGAGTTCCAAGCCTGGAGCTGGAGAAAAAAATGGCAAACCACTCCAGTAATTTTGTCAAGAAAACTCCATAGAAGTCACAAAGAGTTAAACATAACTGAAAATCATAGAACAACAGAATTTCCAGAACTATATCAGTAGGTATCCTTGCTTCATTCCCATATTTATTAGAAAAGGCTTTAGTGTATCCCCATTGCATATGATTCTTGTTATTGGTTTTAGATAGACACTTTATTTTATTAAAAGAAAGTCCCTTTATGCTTGTACTATGCAGGGTTATACTTTGTCAAAGATTTTTTCTGCATCTGTTGAGATGATTGTATGGTTTTGGATGTTGTGGTTTTTAATATAACTAATTAGGTTGATTGTTTTCCTAACTTTGTATCCCTGGTATAAATCCTACTTGATCATAATAAATGATTTCTTGGAAAAATCACTGTAGTCTGATAGGATTTTGTTTAAAGTTTTTGAGTCGATGTTCATTCATGATATTGGCAGATAGTTTTCTTTCTGTGGTTTATCATTCCCTAGTTTAGATTTTAGGATTATATTTGTCTCATAAAAGGATTCCAGTAGCTTTCTTTCTTTCTGAATTTTTGAGAATAATAATTTTGAGAATAATTTAATACCATACCAATCATACTTTACCAATGTAAAGTATGGGTAGTAACTGAGCTTTAAAGTTTGTTAGAATTCTCCTGTGAATCCATGAGGAGTAGGAATTTTCTTTAGTAGCTCCTTTATAGTTGGATCTATTTCCTTTTCTGAAATTGAATGATTTAAGATCTCTTTCTGATCTTCTGATAGTTTTTGTAATTTATATTTTTGAAGGTATTCCTCTATTTCCTTTGTGTTCTTGGTTTTGATAGCATATAATTGTCCCTAATATGTTCTGATTATTCTTTTCATTTCTTCTGGTTTACTGTGATTTTACCTTGCTCATTTGCCATTTTATTGATGTGAATTTCTACTCTTTTTTTGGTAATACAATTAGCTAAGGATACATCAATTTTATTAGATATTTCAAAGAACAAGTTTTTAGTTTTAGTTATTTCTACATGTTTTTTCCAAATTATTTATTTCTCCTCTAACTTTTAATATTTTCCCTTTTGTGTTTATTGTGTGTTTACGTTGATTTTCTAATTTTTTTAGTCAATCAAGATTTATTATTTTATTGTGCATTCTTGTAGTTTTTCTTTTTAAAGTTAATTTATTTTTAGTTTTCAGGATTTACTTCCATAAGGTTTAAAATTTTCTCCCTTTTCCCCCTCCCCTATCCCCAAGGCAGCATGCAATCTAATACAGGCTCCACATATACATTCCTATTAAACATATCTTCAGATTAGTCATGTTGTATCGAAGAATTAGAATAAATGGGAAGACCCATGAGAAAGAAAAGAAAACAAAACAAAACAAAAGAAGAAAATAATCTGCTTCTCTCTTCATTCAGACTCCTAGTTCTTTCTGTGGATGTGGATGGCATTTTCCATCATGAATCCTTTGGAATTGTTTTAGGATCTTGCATTGCTGAGAAGGACTGAGTCTATCAAAGTCAGTCAGTTATTGTGTACTGTGGCTGTTACTGTGTACCATGTTATCCTGGTTCTGCTCACTTCAATCAACATCAGCTCATATAAGTCTTTCCAGGTTTTTCTGAAGTCTGCCTGTTCATCATCTCTTATAGTACAATAGTATTCCATTACATTCATATACCACAACTTGTTCAGCCATTCCCCAGTTGATGGGGATCCCCTCAATTTCCAGTTCTTGGCCAACACAGAAAGAGCTGCTAGAAATATTTTTGTACATATTGGGCCCTTTTCCCATTTTTGTGATCTCTTTGAGATATAGCCCTAGAAGTGGTATTGCTGAGTCAAAGGGTATGCACATTTTTATAGCCCTTTGGGCATAGTTCCAAATTGCTCTCCAAAATGGTTGGATCAGCTCACAAGTCCACCAACAATGAATGTGTTCCACCTTTCCCACATCTTCTCCAGCATTTATCATTTTCCTGTTTTGTCATGTTAGGCAATCTGATAAATGTGATGTGGTACCTCAGATTTGTTTTCATTTGTATCTCTCTAATCTATAATGACTTAAAGCATTTTTTCATATGGTAATAGACAGCTTTAATTTCTTCCTCTGAAAACTGCCTGTTCATATCCTTTGACCATTTGTCAATTGGGGAATAACTTGTGTTCTTGTAAATTTGACTCACTTCTCTATACATTTTAGAATTGAGGCTGTTTTCAGAGACACTAGTTGTAAAAATTCTTTCCCAGTTTTCTGCTTCCTTCCTAATCTTGGTTGCATTGGCTTTATTAGTGCAAAAACTTTTCAGGTTATTGTAATCAAAATTATACATTTTGTATTTTATAATGTTCTCTGTCTTTTGTTTGGTCATAAATTCCTCCATTATCTGTAAGTCTGACAGATAAACTATTCCTTGCTTTCCTAATTTGTTTATAGTGTCAGCCTTTATGTTCAAATCATGTACCCATTTGGATTTTATTTTGGTATATGGTGTCAGACATTGGTCTATACCCAGTCTCTTCCATACTATTTTCCAGTTTTCCCAGCAGTTTTTGTAAGATAGTGAGTTTTTATCCCAGAAGCTGCAGTCTTTGAGTTTATCAAACAGTAGATTGCTATAGTCATTGACTACTACTTCCTGTGTACCTAACCTGTTCCACTGATCTACCCCTCTATCCCTTAGCCATTACCAAGTAGTTTTTATGATCGCTGCTTTATAATACAGTTTTTATTTTCTAATTTAAAAACTGCAAATTCAACTAATTAATCTTTTCTTTTTCTATTTTGTTCATGTATGATGGTATGTATATTATTTTCCTCTCAGGAATGCTTTAGCTGCATCCCAGATATATTAGAATATTATTTTATCATTATCATTTTCTTTTAAATAATTATTTTTTCTGTGATTTGTTCTTTGACCCACTCATTATTTCAGATTTCATTGTTAGGTCTGCATTTGGATCTCTTATCTTTTGTTCATGGTCCCAGAACCAGTTTTGAGTTTTCTTGCATTATGGTCAGTAAAGGATATATTAAGTGTTTCTGCCTTTGTACATTTGCTTGCAATATTTCTGTGCCCTAGTACATGGTCAGTTTTTTAAAAGGTCCATATATATATATATATATATATATATATATATATATATTTCTATCTATATCTATATATCTTTTTGCTGTCCCATTTAAAAGATGACATAAATCTTGTAACTCCAGATTCTCCAGAAATTTATTAAGTTCATATTTCCCCTTTTGTTTAGTTTTCTGTTAGATTTATCCAAAATTGATAGAAGGATTTGTTGTTGTTTTATTTTGTTTCTTTGGTGTGGCTTGCCTCTGCAAATTCCAGCTTTTCTATTCTGTTCATTGTTTTTGCTGTGTAGGACATAAGTTTTGCTCTCTTTCATGACATTCAGGAGTTTGTGTCATGTGAGTAATAAGATAGTGGACCAGACACCTTCTCTGATCCCCATGACTTCTCAAACCTCTGCAAAACTGAAGATAAGGAATCTTCAGCTGTTTCCATGGTCTAGAACACCAAGAATCCAAAGCAAGATAAAAAATAAAAACTATAACCCAGGCACTGAGGCTCACTGATCCAGAGCTCACTCAACATCCCCTCACCCACCTCCCAGGCTAGTGCAAGGTTGCACTAGCAGATTCAAGAACACAATATTTGCTTACATTAAAACCCACCCCTACATCCTGGTCCCCCCTTCCTCTTTGTTTTTTAAAATATCTTATTCCTTTAAATTGCATATAAAATGTTTAACATTTGCTTTTTTAAAAAAGTTTAAGTTTTAAATTCTCTCACTCCTATACCCTCTCCTTGAAACAGCAAGCAATTTGATATATTATACATTTTTTTAATCACAGAAAGCACATTTCCATAATAGTCATGTTGTGAAAGGAAACACAGACAAAAAAATAAAATAAAAAATAGTATGCTTTGATCTGCATTCAGACTCCTTCAGGTTTTTTTCTCTGGAAGTGAATAGCATTTTTTCACCAAAAGTCCTTCAGAATTGTCTTGAATCTTTGTATGACTGAAAATATCTAAGTCATCCAATATTGCTGTTACTGTGTATAGTAGTCTCCTGTTTCTGCTCACTTCACTTTCTTATCAGTTCATGGAGGTCTTTCCAGGTTTTTCTATAAGCATCCTGGTCATCATTTATTCTATCACAATCATATAGCACAGCTTGTATAGCCATTCTTTAATTAATGGGCATCTCCTCAATTTTTAATTCTTTACCACCACAAAAAGAACTGCTATAAATATATATTTTTTACATATAGGTTCTTCCCCCCTCTCCTTTTTGATCCCTTTGGGTTACAGACCTAATAGTGATATTTATTGCTGGATCAAAGAATATGCACAGTTTTATAGCCTTTTGGGCATAGTTCCAAATTGTTCTCCAGAATGGTTGGACTAGTTTACAACTCTACCAACAGTGCATTAGTGTCCCAATTTTCTCACATTCTCTCCAACATTTGTTATTTTCCTTTTCTGTCAAATTAGCCAACCTAATAGTTGTGAGGTGGTACCTCAGAGTTGTTTTAATTTGCATTTCTCTAATCAAAATGATTTAAAGCATTTTTTCATTTGACTATAGATATCTTTGATTTCTTCATCCGAAAACTTTTTGTTCATCTCTTTTGACCATTTATCAACTGGGAAATAACTCGTATTATTATCAATTTTACTCAGTTATCTATATATTTGAGAAATTAGGCCTTTGTCAGAAACACTTGCTATAAAAATTATTCCCCAGATTGTTTTTCATTCTAATTTTGTTTGTACTAGTTTTGTTTGTGCAAACTCTTTTTAATTTAATGTAATCAAAATTATCCATTTTATATCCCATACACTCCCTATCTCTTGTTGGGTCATAAATTCTCCCATAATCCATAGGTCTGACAGGTAAATTGCTCCATGCTCCCTTAATTTGCTTATGGTATCACTCTTTAAGTCTAAATCATGTACTCATTTTGACCTTATCCTGGTATATAGTGTGAGATGTTGGTCTTTATACCTAGTTTCTGCCAAACTGCCTTACAAATTTCTTAGCAAATTTTTGTAAAATAGTGAATTCTTGCCCCAAAAGCTGCAATCTTTATATTTATCAAATACTAGATTACTATGGTCATTATCTACTGTGTATTGTGTACCCATTCTATTCCACTGATCTGTTACTCTAACTCTTAGCCAGTATCAGGTTATTTTGATCATTACCACTTTATAATAGTTTGAGATCTGATACAGCTAGTCTACCTTCCTTCACATTTTTCCCTATTAATTCCCTTGATATTCTTGACCTTTTGTTCTTACAGATGAATCTTGCTATGGTTTTTTCTAGCTTTATAAAATAATTTTTGGTAGTTTGATCGCTATGATGATGATGAAGTAAATGAATTTAGTTAGAGTTGTCATTTTTATTATATTGGGTTGGCCTACTTATAAGCAATGAATATTTTTCCAGTTGTTTATATCTGACTTTGTGTGAAAAGTGTTTTGTAATTGTGTTTATACAGTTCCTGGTTTTGTCTTGGCATATTGGCTCCCAAGTATTTTATATTGTCTATAGTTATTTTAAATGGAGATTCTCTTTCTATCTCTTATTTCTGAACTTTGTTGGTAATATATAGAAATGCTGATGATTTATGTAGTTTTATTTTATATCTTGCAACTTTGCTGAAGTTGTTAATTATTTCTGCTCATTTCTTTCTTTCTTTCTTTCTTTTTTTTTTGCTTTTTGGAGGGCAATTGGGTTTAAGTGACTTGCCCAAGGTCGCATGGCAAGGTTTTTGTTTGTATGTGTTGTGTCTGAGGCCAGATCCGAACTCAGGTCCTTCTGACTCCAGGGCCGGCGCTCTACTCACTGCGACACTTAGCCGCCCCTTCTGCTCATTTCTTACTTGATTCTTTAGGATTCTCTTGGTATACCATCTTATCATTTGCAAAGAATGATTAGTACAAAGCTTGGTACATAATAAACACTTAATAAATCTTCCTTTCTTCCTCCCTTCCTTCCTTCTTTTTCCAATGGGAATGGGGAGAAGGTGGGAGGAGGAGAATAATATTTTTAATTTTTTTAATTTAAAATTTTGTATCCGCCATGAAGATAGTATTTGCCCTTTTTCACAGAAGAAGTTCAGATGGGGGTTAAGATTAGAATTCTAAAGTAAATAAATAGAGCTGTTACTGGGTTACTTCCCTCTTCCCAGTTTCCCAAAATGATGGTGTTTCCTGAGAGGATTAAGTAAGGATGGTAACTAGCTGCAATTGTTAATGGCCTATGACAATCCCATTCATTTACTTAAAATAAATCCTTCAGTAGTTGAGAGGGAATTAGGGAAAAATCAGCATGTGCTTTTTTCCTGAATAAGTGGGAAGATACATAGTATTCCTCCCTGGAGTCAGAGAAAGAAAGGTTGATAGTCACCACATATGAACCTAGAATTTTTGAAAGGGTCCCCTATTCTTTAAGAAGGTTTTTATATGACCAGAAGCTAGCAAATTCTGAGGCAAATAACTCAGATAGCAAAGTCAATGAGAAAGGAAGTTCCTAAAGCAGTGACTGAGGGGGTATGGTATCTCTGGCCAGCAGGGAAATTCCTGAGGCTCTTCTTCCTAGTTATCCTTTTCCCACTCACCAGTAAAGTCAAAGACTAAGACCCAAGGGTAAGAACAAAAATTTGGCACCTGTTTTGTCTTCACTGGCATCTGAGTGAATGAGGGAGGGTCACACCAGGTGATCTTGTGAGAAGAAATGAAGCACCTAGGAGGGCAAGAGGAGCGTTGATTGAGAGTAGCAGCACCTGATGCTAAGGGCTGGGAACAGGTGGGCTTGCTGTGAGCCAGTTTCAGGTTGTGGCTGAGATAGAGGAAACTCTTTATTTAGGGAGGTAAGTGGCTAGGAATTCACTCTGTTGCTTTTCTTCATTAAGATGATCTTTCTTTTAGTAATGTGACCTGTATGCTTTGAAGTAACCATCTGGTGTCAGTATACATGCTTACATTTCCCCCAGAATCCTCCATAGAGGCTATGAGCTAGAAGAATGATTCATTTTTTTCTCTAAGTTTGGGGGTGGGGTTGATGATACTTGTACTTTTTCCACTTGTTTCTCCTGTAATGTTTGGCAAATGAGCTTGGATTTTAAGTAGATGTTGCCTTTGCTTGCTTTGTGTTTTTATTTGATCTGCTCCTTTTGTCACCTGCCTTTTAGTAATTCAATAAGCATTTATTATGTGAATACTATATATGCCTGATCCTATGCTAGGCCCTGGGGAAACAAAGACAAAAGCAACCAAAAAGTTCCCTTTTAGGAACTCGGATTTCTCTAAGAAACTGTGAGGGGGGATGGCTAGGTGGCGCAGTGAGTAAGAGCACCGGCCTCGGAGTTGGGATGACCCGAGATCGAATCCGGCCTCAGAAAATGAGCACCCATACATAAATTATGACTAGCCGTGTAACCTTGAGCAAGTTACTTAACCCCAATTGCTTTAAAAAAAAAAAGAAACTGAGGAATCAGATTCAATATTTGGATTTTATGCATTTTCTGTTTTGAACTTTTCTCCATCCAGTAAATGAGCTGACAGTTGATTCTAAAAGAACAGCCATAACTGTAACTCAAGGTTTCCTGATTACTGTGATTGCCCATTTAATTTTTTTTTTACTTTTTGGAAGGCAATTGGGGTTAAATAACTTGCCCAAAGTCACATGGCTAGGTTTTTTTGTTTGTGTGTGCGTTGTCTGAGGCTGGATCTGAACCCAGGTCTTTCTGACTCCAGGGCCAACGCTCTACTCACTGTGCCACCTAGCCACCCCTACCCATTTAATTTTTGGTGATGATTTCAGGCCTTGCTATGTCTAGCACCTTCTGCCTCTCTTAACTGAAGATAGTATTTGCAATAAAAGTAAGAGGTTCCCAAATATTCTGCAAACCTCTGGTATCATTCATTTCTTGACCTATCTTTTCCAAAATTTTTGGACAGTCTTCCCTGTAGTCATCTTTGCAATTAAGGCACTGAATACCCAGGTATCTGTCAACTTGCTTTGAAGGATCTTTTCAGGTTCTCCATAGGATTTCTCTACTTCATCTTCAAGAGAAAAAAAGATGTTGGCACCCAAGCTACTGTCTCTTCATGACATCTCTTTCTTTTTGCTCACTGAGATCATTGCTAGACAAGGTAACCAAACATATCTTGAAATAATGTTTCTTTATGTCTTTGGGCTCAGTACAAAACCAGCTCCACTCACTACTTTATTTACCTCAGTGAAGAGAGCTAGGTAGTCATCCTTTCATTAAGCTTTTTGTCTTCTGGTTTCTTTTTCTTTTTTTTTTGCTTTGTGGAGGGGGGAAGGTAGGGCAATTGGGGTTAAGTGACTTGCCCAAGGTCACACGGCTAGTTTTTGTGTTAAGTGTCTGAGGCTGGATTTGAATTCAGGTCCTCCTGACTCCAGGGCCAGTGCTCTATTCACTGTGCCACCTAGCTATCCTTTCTGGTTTCTTTTATAGTGAAAATATCATGATGGTTCTTCCAGGAGTACACCAACTCACTGGCCATAAGAAAAAAATATAATTTAAAGTATAAACAGTTAAACTGAAATTCATGAATGGTCTAGTCTAATTGATTTTTAATGCCTTTGTTTAATCAGTTTAACTCTTTGTGACCTCATTTGGGATTTTCTTGGCCAAGATGCTTGAATACTTTGCCATTTCCTTCTCCAGCTCATTTTATAGATGTGGAAACTGAGGCAAAGACAGTGAAGTGACTTCTGAGGGGTCACACAACTAGTAAATGTCTGAGACCAGATTTGAACTCAGAAAGATGAATATTCCTGATTCCAGGTGTGGCACTCTTATCTACTGTGCCTTATAGCTGCCCAGGCCTTCCCCTTACATGTCTCTTTTTGCAGCATTGCTACTATCACCGTGGAATCAAAAGGGGCTACACAGGAATGAGGGTTCATTTGTGCTTTATCATTTTGGGGGGCACTGTAACCAGAGCTCCGGTGAAGGTAAGGTGATGTGAGCTTTTTCTAGTGGTAAATTTGCTGCACATTTAAATGGAAGTGGACGTTTAAATGGAAGCTGGAAATCCATTGTAGTAGTCTAAACCTCAAGTCAAGGCAAAGGCATGGTGGTTGCACTGTGATAGCACTTGGTGTTGGGGTGCAAAGCCAGTGACAGAATGGCAGGAGAGGACTTTAAACAGGCTTTGGTGGGACCCAAATTCTGGCTCTGACTAGAGATGGGAAGGGAGGTCCAGGCCTGACCCAGTGAGACTTGGTGCTTATGATGGTAGTCTGAGCTTCAGAAGGGTCTTCCTCTGGGACTTTTGGCACAACTAATTCCCCCGGAGACCCAGATTCCTCCTCTTTAAATGAAATTGTACAACAGGATTGTTGTGATATTTTAATGAGATAGTGTGTATAAAATTTTTACAGACCTTAAAGCACTACCTTTATGTCAGCTATTATTTCTACTGTTAATAAATATGGTATGGTGGAGTGCTGTCCTTGGAGACAGGAAGTATGAGTTTGAGTGCTGGTTCTGCCACTTACTAGACCTCTGGCAAATCTCTTCTGTTTACCTATGTTTCATCTTCTGTAAAACAAGTTCAGAATTCCTCCTCACTACATCGCAGGCATTTTGAGAGGATCAACTAAGATAAAGTCTGGAAAAGCATTTTGTAACTGTGGTGCAGTGACCCGAGCACTAGGCTTCGAACCAGACTATTCTTCCTGAGTTCAAGTCTGGCCTCAGACACTTACTAGCTCTGTGACTCTTGGTAGGTCACTTAACCCTGCTTGCCTTAGTTTCCTCATTTGTAAAATGCATGGTAGAAGGAAATGGTAAACCACTCTAGTATTTCTGCCAAGAAAACCCCAAATGGGGTCATGAAGAGTTGGATAAAACTGAAATGACTCAACAACAACAAAAATGGTAAAATCTTTTTAAGTGTAAGAGACTTTCACTGGTCGTAAAGAATTAGACTACAGGACAAACAAATGAAATACATAAAGCCAATCTTTGACCTTCCTGAGGCAGGGCCAGGCAGGGGGGCGGGAGGAGGGACAGATAGGGTAAATCCTACATTTGGATGGTTTAGTCCTATCATCTCCATGATAGCCAGTCTCAGGTCTTGTGTCTCCAGTCATACCTAATCCCCTAAAATTCCCCACTCTTTTTTTCCTTTCGATGTGAGATTTCTTAAACCCTCCTCTACTGAGATAGGCCCCTCAGAGCAGTTATAACCTGTTATTACCCAGGTACACACAGCCCCAGCTGCACTGAGAAAATGTAATTGAGAAAATTCCATATGCCTCCATTATTTCCATCCCTGCCCTCTCCCATGTTGTGAATAATATCCCAACCTCTCCTATTTGGGAAGTAGGGGTGGGACATATTGTTAGACAGGAAGAACAAGCATGGATAGTTTGTGACCTGTCACAGATCTCATTACATTTTCTTTCCCCTTAAAACCTACTCTTCTTCCAACCTTTTCCATTATGGAAGATGGTATCACCTTCCTTCCAATTATCCAGATTTGCAGTCTTGTTATCAGATTTCAGTTCCTCACTCTCCTTCATCCTACATATCTGCTTTGTTGCCAAATCTTGTCATTTCTATGTCTTTCTAATGTGTCCTCTTCTCTCTTATGCAGCAAACTACCCTAATTCAGTCCCTCATTACTTCTCTCTGGAACTATTGAAGTAGCAATTGATTTTCTGATCTCTCCCTAGTCCAAACCACCTCTGCAAAGTCATAGTGATTTTTTAAAGTGTAGATCTAACAATGTTGTTTCCCTACTCTGTAAACTCTAGTGGCTCCCTATTGACTCTAGACTTAAATATTATTTCATCTTTATCTCATCCTTTAAAATATATAATTTGAGATATATATATATATATATATATATATATATATATATATATATATTTGGAGGGCAGGGCAATTGGGATTAAGTGACTTGCCCAAGGTCACATGACTAGTAAGTGTTAAGTGTTTGGGGTCAAATTTGAACTCGGGTCCTCTTGACTCTAGGGCTGGTGCTCTATTCACTGTGCCACCTAGCCCCCCCCTGCATATATTTCAGAATGTATATAATCATTAGTACTACATTATGAGCCTATATACATATATTTGGATGGATCTCAGAAATAATGAGCTCACTAAGTTATCTAGCAAGAGCATAAGTATCATTGAGGGCTACAAGTATTAAGCAAGAATGGGGGTGGGGCACAGTGCAGCAAAGCACTGGTGTAGAGGAGTCTGGGAGGACACTACAGTGGTAAAGTGCTGCCAGAGGGAGGAAGCTTAGAGAGTTTTATCTTGAGGAAAAAGCCAAAAGAGCTCCAAGTTCAAAATGTCTGAGAAGTGGATGAAGCTCAACAGTGTTGCAATATAGACTTAAGCTGTTCAAATGTCTAGGCAGACTCTAGGACCAGGTGAGGAATTATAAGAGCATATGAATTGGATGTTTCTTTTTTGTTTGTTTGTTTGTTTGTTTGAGGGCAATTGGGGTTAAGTAACTTGCCCAAGATCACATGGCTAGGTTTCTGTTTGTTAAGTGTCTGAGGCTGGATCCGAACTCAGGATCCTGCGCCACCTAGCCACCCCTTGGATGTTTCTTTTAAATCTGCGTTGCAATCTAAAGAAAGAATAACCAAATGGAGAGGATGGAGATTCAGAAAGGGGTATAGGGAGCATGAGAGAAATAAAGGACAAGGGAGATTTAATCACATGGTCAGATTAGGGCTGCATCAAATATAGAGTACTCCTAAGAGATAAAGGCAAGATGACCCCCAGTGTTCATGACTCTGTGAGCTCTCTCATTTCTCATTATCCATGTTCTACCTCTTTCACTAATTCATTCACTCATGCATCAAAGTGCCTAGAACATGTGATCACCTCTATTTTCATATCCTCAAGGTAGTAGGGAGCTGCAGATGGGGGACACTAAAGAATGAGGAGACATTTGGAGAAGGCATTGGAAGGGGGAATGAATCTAGCTGCAAGAATTAGAGAAAGTTTGAGTGTTAAGTAACCTCAGGGCTGACCTAAGTGCATACTCTCACTTAAATAGGTAGGGTGACTAAAGTCCAGAGATGTAAAGAAAAATGGCCCAGGGTCACAAACTCATTCAGTGGCAGAGGCAGGACTCCTGTGTTCCACATTAAGGTAGAGCTTTGGAGTTTTCATGACTGCCTTGCATCCCAGTCCAATCTTCCTCCCACTACACTTATTTCTGGCAGTAGAATATTTTTAACACCTTTTCATTTTTAAATTCTTACCTGTCTCTATTTGTTATCTAGTCAGGAGAATTATACAAATTATGAGCATTGTAGATGGGTGTCTTAAGCACAAAAACCAGTATTTCATGGAATATCTGACCAATATCACTTTCTATGAAAGGTTTCTTGTGTGTTTCTTTTCCTGTAATTGTTCTGGAGATATAAAAAACCCTCAGATCACAACGTTAAAATAGAAACACAAACCACACATTTTAGAATAAAGCAAGTATAGGAACAATAGACTCCTGATCAGGGGTAGAAGGGTTCTGAGAAGAGGAGAATACATTGGCCTGGAGTCTTGCAAATCTAATCAAAAGAGCTTTAAACAGAAAAGAAACTGCCTTAGCATATTTGCCTAGTGAGATACCATGGAGAATAGTGATAGCACAGAGCAAAAAATAGCAATAAAATGTCTAGAAATTCATAAGGAGCAAAATCCAAGAAAGGAACCAGCAATAAAACCAGTTGCCTAAGATGTCTATACACAAATGCATAAGGTTTGGACAACAAGAAAAATAAACTTGAGATCTTAATGCAAGGAGGCAATTTTGACCTTAGAGGCATGACTGAGATTTTTTTAAGGAACTCATGAATATAATATGGCTCTGGAAGATTTGTTTTATTACTTTGTTAAAGGAGAAAAGTTGAGGGGGAGGTATAGTGGCTTTATAAACTAAAAATATACTCACAGGGAGCCCAGAAACAGGAGGAGGGAGGCAGAGATCATTGTAGGTCAGTGGTGGGAGAAGGGATATTGTCATTTGATAGTACCACAGAATTCAACATGGGTAGAAAACTGAAATGGATTAGTACTGTGGGAAATAGAAGACAAGGCCAGAACAGAGGTATGATATAGTGATGATGGCCAAGCTTTCCACTGGACTTTCATGGTGTTCAAAGAGTTTTTGGAGAGCAGATTTCAAAGGATTAAGAAAAAGAAAAATAGAATCCTATGGTATATGAAAGTAAGCCTAGGAGCAATAGGAAACTTAAGAATGAAATTCTGAAATCACAAAGGGAAATACTCTATAAATAAAAATTTCCTAGATTTAAGCAAAGCATTTGACAAGGGTCATAGTTCTATATTGATGGGCTAGATGGTAGTACAATTAGGTAGGTTTGACACTCATTTAATGGCCATGCTCCAAGAGTGGTTTGATATCAACTGAGAAGGACCTCGATAATAGAGTGTCTTAGGAATCTCCCCTTTGGCCTTGTGCTACTTAATTTTTTTTTGTCAATGGCTTAGATAAAGATATAGATTATCGCCTTTTCAGATAAGAAAAAATATGGAAGCCTAACCAATATACTGAGTGGCAGAATGAGTATCTTAAAATTATTTTGATAGCCTAGACTGTTAGGCTAAATTTAATAAGATGAAAATTTAACAGAAAAAAATGTAAAGTACTGTACTTAGGTTAGAAAAATCAAAAGCAGGGGGCAGCTAGGTAGTGCAGTGAGTAGAGCGCTGGCCCTGGAGTCAGAAGGACCTGAGTTCGGATCCAGCCTCAGACACTTAACACACACACACACACACACAAACAAAAACCTAGCCGTGTGACCTCGGGCAAGTTACTTAACCCCAGTTGCCCTCCAAAAAGAAAAAAAAAATCAAAAGGATAAGATTGGAGAGATGTGAGTAGATTTTTTTAAGGATCTGGATGTTGTGGTGAATTATAAGGTTAGTATGAGCCAACAGTGGGGGCATGCCCATAGGGGAGCTCTCAGGAAAACACAGGAAGGATCTTGAGATCATGCCATAAGAAAACTGGTTGAAAGGACTTGGGTTGCTTAGCCTAGAGAAGAGAAAACTTAGGGTAAATTTGACAGTTCTCTTCAAATGTTTGAAGAGCTGTCATGGTGAGTAGGGATTAGGTTTGTTCTGTTTGACCCAGAGGCTAAAACTAGAAGCAATGGTTGGTTTTTGCAATGAGGCAGATTGTCATTCAATCTAAGGAAAAGCTTCATAAGGATTAAAATTATCCAAAAGCACAATGGACCACCTGGAGAGTAGTGTATTCTGCCCCTTTAAAGAAATTTAAGCAGAAGTCACATGGCTGCTTGTTGGGTATGTTGTAATGGGGATTCTTTTCAAGGAATAGGTTGAACTGAATAGCCACTGAGGTACCGTCCAACTTTGAAATTTTGCCTAGAAGTTAGGCCACCTAGGTTTTGGGTTTGTTGTGCCATCAATTTGCTTTGTGACTTTGAGTCATTTGGCCTCCCTGCACTTAAGATCTAAAACTGCCACCTCACTTTGAGAGTCTGAATTGATTCTTCATATCTTGCTTGTTGTAGAGATTTTCCCAAAATTGTCAACTGAAATGTTACACAAATGCTTCTTTAGACTATTTTATAATATAGGAATAATAGATTCTTTAAAAATAGGTTTATTCACTATTACTACAGTAGCATCATACACTTGAAGCAATAGTATATGGATGTTTTCCTTCACTTTATAATTTTTTATTGAAAATAAGCATTTTATTTCAAATGTTAACATTTAGATTGATAGGTATCAGGATATAAGAAAGGAGAACAAGCATTTTTAATTCATATCACCATAATTTATTGTCCTTAACAAACATTGACAAGCTTTATGCCAGGCATTGAACATACAAGAGAACAGCAAAACAAAACATTGTTTATATGTACATAGTCTCACTTGATGTTCAATACTACCATAGAAGATTAGAACTATTACTTTCTTCATTTTCTTGCTAAGGATAGTTGGGCTAAGAAAGGTTAAATGACTTGTCTAGAGTTATAGAACTACAAAGTATTTGAGCTTTTTTATATAAAATTTTTTAAAGCAATTGGGGTTAAGTAACTTGCTCAAGGTTACACGGCTAGTCATTATTTGTGTGTGGGTGCTCATTTTCTGAGGCTGGATCCGATCTCGGGTCATCCCGACTCCGAGGCCAGCACTCTTACTCACTGCGCCACCTAGCTGCCCCTTTTTAATATAAATTTAACTGGATATCCAGGGATGCTTTTGCACTATATAAATGCTATTATTATTTTAGTTGTTTTCCATGTGCATAGAAAAGGCTCGAATAGAACAAAAATAAAACCTCTATTTTTTTTATCGTAATAGTACTAAAAATGAACAGATAAAACTTTTAAAAATAATACTTGCATAATTTTACTGAAAGACTTAAATCTTAATATCACATGTATTATTCTTATTGTTGAAAATACTTTGCATTTATTTCAAATGACCTAAATTAATTTTGAGGCTGATTTTAGAAATGTGTACCTATGTCTGAAGGTAAACTCTTTTTTTGAATCTTTATTTAAAAATGGAGTGCTGCTGATAAAATTAAAAGGAAAAATGATTAGGAGAATGATAAGCTTAATGCTTAGGCTAGGTCTCCCTACTGGCAATACCCTAATTGGATCTGTTTCTCTTATTTTGAATTAATCAATAGACATTAATTAATTACCTTTATGTGCCAGCTACTTTGCTGGGAACTGGGATTACAAGGATAAAAACAAAATAGCCTTGCTCTCAAGTAGCTTGCTTTCTAAATGTGGAGACAAAATTGTATGTACATAGTTTAAAAATTATTTATTTATTTTTAGTTTTCGACATTTGCTTTTATAAGATTTTTAGTTTTAAATCCTCCCACTCCCCCTTTCCCAAGATGGCATGCAATCTAATGTAGGCTATTCAAGTATGATCATATTAAACATTTCCACATTAGTCATGTTGAGAATTAAAACAAAAGGGAAGAACCATGAGAAAGGAAAAAAAAAACCTTACAACAAGAAAAGAGAAAATTGTATGCTTCCGTCTGCATTCACACTCCCAAGTTCTTTCTCTGAATGTGGATAGCATTTTCCATCATGAATCTTTTGGAATTGTCTTAGATCCTTGCATTGCTCAGAAGAACCAAGTGTAACAAAGTCAGTCATCATGAACTGTGGCTGTTACTATGTACAATGTTCTCTTGGTCTTACTGACTTCCCTTAGCATCAATTCATGTAAGTCTTTCCAGGATTTTCTGAAGTCTGCCTGCACATCATTTCTTATGGAACAATAGTACTCCATTACATTCATATACCACAACTTGTTCAGCCATTCCTCAACTGATGGGCATCCCCTCAATTTCCAGTTCTTTGCTACCATGAAAAGAGCTGCTATAGTTTTGTACACCTGGGTCCTTTTCCCATTTTTATGATCTCTTTGGGATATAGACCTAATAGTGCTATTGTTAGATCAAAGGGTATGCAAAGTTTTATAGTCCTCTGGGAATAGTTCCAAATTGCTCTTCAGAATGGTTGGATGAATTCACAGCACCAACAATGCATCAGTGTTCCAATTTTCCCACATCTTCTTTCCCACATCCCACAATCTCTGCTGCATTTCCCGTTCTATTTTTTCTTTATTGTCTCAATCTCTTCCTCCAATGTTGCTTACTACTGGCTTTTCTTGTCTACAAGATTAAGGTTGTTCAGTAATGGTCCTAAAGCCTTTTAAGTGGTAGAATATCCTAGAGCAATAAGCTCAAACTCAAATAGAAACAGATTCACATAGCATATGAACCTAGAAAGGCACAAATTAACATTATCTACATTTTATTAAACATTTTTCAATTATATTTTAATCTGTTTTGGGTACTCTTGGGCCACAAGTTTGAAACCTTTACTCTGGAAGACATTGAATATCTTACCACCAAGGGGTAAGGTTTATAACCTAGGAGCAGCATCTGCCATGTTGATTGAGTTAGTTTTTTCCCCCTACAAGGGAAACTATACTTTAGAAAGATATTTTATTTATTAAAAAATAGAGAAATATGAGTGTAAAAAACACAGTTCTAAGGACACCAAAGAAACAGACTACCTCAGGGGTGGCTAGGTGGTGCAGTGAATAGAGCACAGCCATGGAGTCAGGAGGACCTGAGTTCAAATCTGGCCTTGGACACTTGACACAAAAACTAGCTGTGTGACCTTGGGCAAGTCACTTAACCCCAATTGCCCTCCAAAAAGCAAAAAGAAACAGACTACCTTGTTGGAAAATTAAGTGGAGGAATGATAGTTCCCTCCACTAACTTACATATGTATGCTTTACAACTAAATAGGATAAATCTAAGAAAATTAAAACATCCTATAAACATTTGAAAACTGAGATATGATTGGAAAAAGACTGGGATTTAATAGGAGAGATCTGGGAAAATTTTGACATTTTAAGCAAAAAAATGAACCACTGATTGGCCAGGTAGGTGACACTGCACTGGCCAGAATGCTGGGCCTGGAGACAGGAAGACTCATCTTCCTGAATTCAAATCCAGTCTCAGACATTTGCTTATATAACCGTGGGCAAGTCACTCAACCATATTTATCTCAGTTTCTCTGTCTGTAAAATGAACTGTTGAAAGCAGAGACAAACCACTCCAGCATTTTTTTTGCCAAGAAACCCCCAAATGGAGTCATGAAGAGTCGGATATGACTGAAAACAACTGAACAACAGGTCACTCATAGGAGGCTCTCATTTCAGCAACTGAAATACATTTATGACAGTGAGAGGCAGAGGTGTAGGGGTGGGGGTGTGCTGAAAAGCAGGTTGTTGGAATTGTGCCATTTAGAGGGAGCCAGTGGAGAGAATGCTTTAACTGATTAATTCCTAATTGATTGGAAAGAATCGGCATCACTGAACAAGAGCTCCGGTGACATCTAATTCCCTTCAGTGGAGAAGGTTATTAGGGCTTGTGGCCCTCTGCTGTTCCCTCTGGTTTCAGAAGAAAGAATAGAGGCTTTGTGGAGCTTCTTTGGTGACCTTGTGTGAAGAGCTGTATTGCTGTGAACTATGATTCTGATTGGGCAGCAGAGCATTCACTTAGTGCATAACTGGTTAGGCTGAGCTGTATGGCCCAGGATAGCTAATGACATATATGATATATAGAGGCAGAAAGAAAGATTTGGCAGCACACTGGAAATATGGGGCTAATGAGAATTCAGAGTCAAGGAAGAGTTCAAGTTTGTGATCCTGGGGTGGTAAAGAAGTTTGGAAGAGAAATGGATTCTTGAGGGTGAAAAGGGAGTTGGGGTATAAAGAATTCTAGGATTTTGCAGTTGATTTGGATGAGTGATGTGAAAGAGAAGGAAGAATCAACCAGAAGACCAAAGTTGTGAACCTGGGAGATTTGGTATGTGGTTTTGCTGCAGACACAGAGTGAATTCTGAAGGTGGAGCAGATTTAGGGCAACATGCAGATCAAGATGTTATTTAAAAGGCAGTGTTGTTCATTGGGAAAGAGGGCTGGTTTGGAGTCATAGGGCCTGGATTGGCATCCTTGCCTACTTATTAGCTCCTTGACCTTGGGCAAGTCACTCTGGGCTTTAGTTTCATCACATGTGAAATGGGGATTGGATTAGATAAGAGATGTCAAACAATAAATAATGTTCACATCTGGTTTTCTGAGTCAATGTGCAATGATAGGAACCTTAGGTATAGTTTAGTAGTATCTCATTTCAATTTGAGTTTGACAACACTGGACCTTAGGGAGCTCTAAACTCCCTTCCAGCTCTAAATCCATGATTCTTTTAAGTTGGGGATATGGATCTAGATTTTGGGAGAGAAGTGTTAACTGGATATTTTATAGATAGATATACATATAGACAAATATAGATATAGATAGATATACATATAGATTATATATATGTGTGTCTATATATGTCTGTATCTATATTTCTGTATATCTCTCTATATCTACCTCTATATGTACATATATGTCTATATCTATATCTACATAGATATAGACATATATGTATGTATTTGGGAGTCCTGTTAATAGAAGAAGTAGTTATAGCTGAACCCTGCGTTTGATGATTTCCAAATAATTCAGATTTCTGTAGTGTTTTAAAGGTGTCCTGGTGTCCTTATGAACACTGAAATCCAGCTTGCCTACTTGAAATTCTATCTATATATTCCCTCAAGTTTGTACTTAGCTTCTGGTTACTGACAGCAGCCTGCTTCCCATGATACTGCTTCCTTCCTGTTCTCACTGCTAGTACTGATCCTCTGGACCTTAGATTCAGCTCTGCCCTCTATATTTATAGCAATCTCCTCCCCTCTACCGTAGAAAATGATTGCTGCACCTCAAATCCAGGCTTAATGAATTCTTAAGCTAGTAAAGAAAGTGCACTCCTTGGCATATTTAGAGTCATGGAGTTGAGCATTTCTTTGAAGCAACTAGTTCAAAGTTCATTGTTACAGGAGAAAATCTGTGAGTTGGAAAAATTCAGAAAAATAAAGCATTGTCATTATATTAACTGATTATGTGGAAATATGATAAAATGTGCGACCTAAGAGTGACCTTAGGAGATTATCTTTTTTAACTATTTAATTTTATCTAGGAAGAAACTGAAGCCAAGAGAGAAGAGACTTGTCCCAGGTTCTACTGCTTATTGGCGTCAAATCTTCCAGTAGGAAGATGCTGCAAGCTAGTGTTCTTTCCAATAACCTGCTTAGCCTTAAGACTGGAATGGCAGAAGAGAGAACTCACCTTTAAAACAAAAGTAACATAAGGTTTCCCTTTTGTTTTTTTTAAAGCTATCTTAAATCTGGCCAGGTTTTGTAAAACAGTAGTATTTTCTTATTTTAGCTTTAGAAAGTTCAGTGATCAGAAACTATTGGGAATGAAAAACCCCTATGAAACACAGAAATGATGCTTGGCTTTGCATTTCACTTCTGTATCAATGGTAGCATTAGTATATTCTGTACCTCTGGTGTCTTCTTTGTGAGGACGTGGAAATATTGGAGAAGTATTTCTGTGCCTTATAATGTATGTATATAATCAATAATGTGATTTCTCCAAGCTAGTTAATAAATTCACTTGATTAAAACTTGAAGAAATTAAATGGAGTCATTAGAAAGGAGCAAAGGAAACAGATGTGTTTAAAAATGTGAAAACAGAATCTGTATGGGGCACTCATACCCCTTTGACTGACTATTTTGACTTTTTTAAAAGGAAATTTTCTTCTTTTGTACCTTTTGTTCTTTCTCTTATTCAAAGTAAATTTATTAAACCCATTCTTTGTGTAAGAGGAAAGGTAGAATGGCATAGAGAAGTCAAGAAGTTGTTATTCAGTCGTTTCTGACTTTTTGTGAGTCTGTGGACCATAGTGCAACAATGCTGTCAATGAGGTTTTCTTGGCAAAGATACTAGAGTGGTTTACCATTTCATTCTCCAGTGAATTAAGGCAGACAGAGATTAAGTGACTTGCCTAGGGTTATATAGCTAATAAGTGTCTGAGGCCAGATTTGAACTTGTCTTCTTGCCTCTAGGCCCAGTGATGTATCCACTGAGACACCTAGGTGCCTCCAAGTGAAGAATTGGCTCTGCATTCCTGGCATAAATTTCATGTGGTTGTATTGGATGATCTTTGCAGTATATTGCTCTAATCTTCTCACTAGGATTTTATTTAAAATTTTTTGCATCAATGGTCATTAGGGAAATTGGTTTATAGTTTTCATTCTCTGTTTATGCTCCTCCTGATTTAGGTATCAGCATCATATTTGTGTCCTAAAAGGAATTTGGGAGGCTGCTAGGTGGCACAGTAAGAGCACCGCCCCCAGAGTTGGGATGACCCGAGATCAGATCCAGTCTCAGTACTTAGCACGCACACATAAATAACTAGCCTGTGTAACCTTGAGCAAGTTACTTAACCCCAATTGATTTAAAAAAATAAAAGGAATTTGGTAGGACTTCTCCTTTGCCTATTTTTCCTGAATACTTTATGCCATATTGGAATTAATTATTCTTTAACTGTTTGATAGAATTCACTTGTGTATCCATCTGGTCCTGGGAATTTTATCTTAGGAAGTTCATTGATGGCTTGTTCAATTTCTTTTTCTAAGATAAGTTTAAGTATTTTTTTTTCATCTTCTGTTAATCTGGGCGATATTTTTGTAAATATTCATCAATTTTACTAAGATTGTCAGCTTTATTGACATATAATTAGGCAAAATAGCTCCTAATAATTGCTTTAATTTCATCTTCATTGGTGATGCATTCACCCTTTAATTTTTGCTACTGGTAATTTGGTCTCCTTTCTTTTTAAAAAAATCAAATTAATGAATGGTTTATCTGTTGTGTTTTTTTCTCATAAAACTAGCTTCTAGTTCTATTTATTAGATCAGTAGGATTTCTTTCAATTTTATTAATTTCTCCTTTGATTTTGCCACTGATAATTCTTGAGCAGGAGAGTGACATGGTCAGATTTGTGCTTTAGGAGCATTGATTGAAGAGGAGAAAATAGGAAACTTCTTTTAGATTACATTTTATGTTTATTTTTAGTTTACATCATTCATTTTGAGTTACAAATTTTCTCCCCATTTTTTCCCCTACCCAACAACCCCAAATAGTGATCCCACTGAATATCCTCTCCCCCAATCTGCTCTCTCCCATATCTTTATCCATCCCCCCTCTGACATTCCAGTAGGGCACTGTGGATCTCTATGCCCCAGTGCCTGTGCATCTTATTTCCTAGTTACATGTATAATTAATAATAATAATAATAATATTTTAAACATTTGATTTTAAAACTTTGAATTCCAGGCTCTTTCCCTTCCTCGCTCATCACCCGCCCTTACTGAGAAGATAAGTAATTGAATATAGGTTGTACATGTGTAGCTATGCAAAACATTTCCATACTGGATATATTGTAAAAGACTGACTATATTTCCCTCCATCCTATCCCAACCCCCACTTGTTCTTTCTCTACTTTGATCCTGTCCCTCTTCAAATGCGTGTGTTTCCAACTTCCACCCCCCCACCTGCCCTCCCTTCCATCATTCCCCCCTCTTATCCCCTTCCCCCCTCCTCTACTGTAGGGTTAGATAACCTATTTAGTGTGTATATCATTCCCTCCCTAAGCCAAAGTCAATCAGAATAAGGTTGACCCATTCCCTTTTGCCTTCCTGTTCTTCCCCTCCATTGTAACAGTTTTCCCTTTACTCTTCTATGTGAGATAATTTACCCCATTCTGTCTCTCCCCATCCCCTCTCATTATATTCCTCTCTCACCTCTCAATTTCACCTTTTAAGAATCATCCCTTCCTATTCAATTGGTCCTGTGCCCTCTGTCTATGTATACCTGTACATATATATGCACAAACTCACATATGTATTCATATGCCCATACACCCTCCTATATAGACATATATATGTATGTAAACACACAGACACAAACACACACACACACACACACACACACACATATACACACACATTTCTATTCCCTTCAACTATTCTCATACTGAGAAAAGTTTCATAAGTTAAAATTATCACTTTTCCATGTAGGAATGTAAATAGTTCAACTTTGATAAGTTCCTTATGATTTCTTTTCCCTGTTTACCTTCTCATGCTTCTCTTGCTTCTTGTATCTGGGTGTCAAATTTTCTATTCAACTCTGTTTTTTTCATCATTAATGCTTGAAAGTCTTCTATTCCATTGAAAGACCATGTTTTCCCCTGAAACATGATACTCAGTTTTGCTGGGTAGGGGATTCTTGGTTTTAATCCCAGCTCCTTTGACCTCTGGAATATTATATTCCAAGCTATTCAATCCTTCAATGTAGAAGCTGCTAGGTCCTGAGTTATCATGATTGTGTTTCCACAATATTGAAATTGTTTCTTCCTGGCTGCTTGTACTATTTTCTCCTTGATCTGGGAGCTCTAGAACCTGACTATAATATTCCTAGGAGTTTTCTTTTGGGGATCTTTTTCAGGAGGTGATCTGTGGATTCTTTCAACCTCTATTTTGCCCTCTGGTTCTAAAATATCAAGGTAATTTTCCTTGAGAATTTCTTTAAAGATGATTTCTAGGTTCTTTTTTTGATCATGGATTTCAGGTAGCCCAATAATTTTTTAAGTATATCTCCTGGATCTATTTTCCACATCAGTGATTTTCCCAATGAAATATTTCACATTGCCTTCTATTTTTTCACCTGTTTGTATCTGTTTAATTAGTATCTTGATACTGTTTAATAGTATCTTGATTTCTCATTTAATAGTATCTTGATACTGTTTAATAGTATCTTGATTTCTCATAAAGTCACTACCTTTCATTTGCTCCAGTCTAACTCTGAAGGAATGATTCTCTTCAGTGAGCTTTTGAGATTCTTTTTCCATCTGGCAAATATGACTTTAAGGCATTCTTCTCCTCATTGCCTTTTTGAGCCTCTTTTGCCATTTGAGTTAGTCTATTTTTAAGGTGTTATTTTCAGTCAGGTTGTTGACTTTCTTTTCATAATTTTCTTGCATCATTCTCATTTCTCTCTCCAATTTCCATCTACTCTTATTTGGTTTTCAAAGTCTTTCTTAATGTCCTGTAACCAGCTTGTATTAGTTGGGTGCCCTCTCTGATGCCTCCACATCCTCTGGCAAGATGGTCATGCACCCTAGGACCTCTACCCTAGACAGTGATCCAGATCCAAGAAGGTTAAAGCAAGAGCTATTATCCCTCAGACTGGTAACTTTGTCCCCCTACAATCTGGAGGCCAGGAGTTCTGAAGCAGCCATGTGGAGGTGGCTGCATGGCCGTGGAGCCTCACCTGCTTCTTGCCCCAAGGGCAAAGGCCAGACCTCCAAACTCCCTGTTCCAGCAAAGTCTACACTGACCTCTCACTTTATCTTTGGCATGTGTGGATTGATAATTCTGGAAACAGCCATAGCTGCTGATGATCTGAAGTCCCTCCAGCCTGAGGCTGGTTGTGGCTGTCCTGAGGGTAGAACCTTGGGCTAACACAGGGTTGGGCATGGCTCCCAGATTGCTGAGCATGGCTCCCAGAGCCCTGAGCTGGCCCCTTCCTGCTGGCCTGCTAGACTGTCTTCAGCGGGAGGTTAGCTTCTCTCTGTCATTTTGTGGATTCTGTAATTCCAAAGTCTGTTTAGAGTCATTTTTACATGATTTGGAGGAGGTGGAAGCAGGAGCTATGTGCAAGTCCTGTTTCTATTCTGTCATCTTGGATCCACCCTCAATTAGGAAACTTTTTCAAAAGTTTAGAGAAGAGGTGTTAAAGGCTTGGCCTAGGATGATGACCATGTAAGAAGAAAGAAGGGAGCCTGTGTGTTCCATTGTTATTCATGCATTGTCAAGGGAACTAAAGGAGGGCTCCCCACATATTGGGTGAGCCTTCCATTAGTGTGAATATGTGAATAAGAGTTGCAGGCTGAGAAGCTGTGGATAAGTCACAGTCTGTACCACTGGAGACAGTATGTCTCTGTTGATGAGATTCATTTATGTAGCATGCAGAATTTCCTATTTCATGTAACTCCACTAAATTCCCAAAGGATAGACTACTGTCAATTTTTAGTATGTGTTCACTACTTTAAAAACTTATTGCAAGTAAACTGGAAAAGGCCATAAATATTCCCCAAACAACTTTAGTATAGCCTCTTGGGTCAGCGAGGACATATGGTGATAAACCCTTCAGGAGTTACACCCTTGCAGAGAGTACTCAGAAAAGTAGCTGGACTATATAGCCTTTGTTTTTGCTGACATAATATATCAGCTGCTGCTAAAACGGCTTTTGAATCCCTGGGGTAAATGGTTCTCTTGCTAATAGAGGCCATCTGAATAGAGGGCCAGTCCCACTACTGTGTAATGGTTAAATGATGGCATAGTTAACATCAGGGATGAAAATGTTTTTTCTTTTGTATGTGTGGATGTAGGTTTGTGAATCCCAGGGGGCACATTAAGTCATTATAGAGATTAGGGTACTGTGGTAGATAAAGACTGCTCCGTGCCTGAGTTAGGATCAGAAGTTCTTGCCTTTATTTAAAAGACAAGGATGATAATAGGATGGATAAATAGATGTAGCATGAAGGAATGGTGGTAGGGGCACACTCCTACCATGCTAAGAACCAGTCAAGTACTTT
The DNA here is from genome assembly GCA_011680675.1 of Gymnobelideus leadbeateri. Taxonomy (NCBI): domain Eukaryota; kingdom Metazoa; phylum Chordata; class Mammalia; order Diprotodontia; family Petauridae; genus Gymnobelideus; species Gymnobelideus leadbeateri. The sequence goes on from WOXC01008515.1 coordinate 656,670, forward strand.
CTTGACTTCTGGGTCCCACAGCACAAGAGGTTTACTTTTGTGCCAAATACTTGTGATTTTAGTTAAACAGACATTGTCAATGGATCCGAGGAATGGCCAAGGCAATCTAAAGCAGCTAATACCAATGGGGGCAAACAAAGTATGTGTAACATTTTATGTAATGCATGCAAATGCCTCTGAGATTCCAGTAATGAGGGTACTTCCTCAAGTCATCCAGATTGTACTATGTCTGAGCTTGCCGAATTTTGTGTTAGTTTATCCATGTCCTTGCAAAGTGTCCACTCAAACTACTGGGGGATTTCTTCTAGCTCTCTGGACATTGTCTGGGTACCAGAAAAGCTGTCCATCAGTTATCCTAGTTAGGGGAAAGAGAGGGCAGAAGCATTTATATAGCATATACTCTGTGCCAGGAACTGTGTTAAGTACTCTTTTTACAAAAATTTAATCATTTGATCCTCACATCCTTGTGAGGGAGATGTTATTATAATCTCGGTTTGATATTTGAGGAAACTGAGACAAACAGAGCTCAAGTGACTTGACCAGAGTCACAAGCTAATCATTGTCTGATGTCACATTTGAACTTAGTCTTCATGACTCCTGACCCTGGGCTCTAGCCCTTGTACCACCAGCTGCCCCTCAACTTATAAGTAAGGCAATGTAGGAGCAAGTACATGTTGGGAGGGTAGTAGCTAGCAAAAGATTATAAATGTAATTCACATGGTTAGAAATAAGGAGGAGGTGAGATTCTTAGGAACTATTTTAGTCAGTGGTCTAATTAGGGATGTAAGATTATTCCAGGCTTATTTTTATGGCCTGAGAGAGTTCTGTGGAGTTGAGGATGGGTGCATAGCTTGAGAATTTCAGATTTGGAAAGGACCTTAAAGATACTTCAGTCCTGATACCCAGAGAATTTTCAGTGCTTTTATATGAACAGTAAGTTAGTGAAGGAACTGAATGATCAGGCAAGAGGAAATTTCTCTGGCTTTTTTCTTTGTCAAAAGCTCTAGCTTGTATTAAAACCTCTACATGCTACATGAATAGTTTTAGCAACCTTGCTTAATATTTGAGTGCTAAGGGGTTTTTTACTGTATGATTACTGACTTTAAGCAGCTTAAATTCTAATTCAGCATGGTATAATTTCTGAATAAAACATACACCTTGCATGAGTAATCCTGTCTTGTAATCTATCTTATTTTCAAGGCAGTGGACTGACTTATGGGGTTAGTTCTTGATGCATTCTCAGATATTTTCCTATGTGGTTTCAGTAAGGAAATAAACAAAATGTAAATGTCAGGGGAAATATTTCCTCATGATTTTAGAAAATAAGGTGAATTTTGAAAAGTGTGACAGAAATAGACTTAGTACTTAATTATGTCAGTAGCTCATTGTCCTCTCATTTTTCTGATTCAGATAATGTGTTATATCCAAGAGAATGTACTGTGAGAACTAGAATCTTTCTAGAGAATTTTGAATCAGAAGGACGAGGATATTGGGAGTAAGAGATAAGAATCCAGTCATCTAGACCAACTATGGCAGACTGGACTCTTCTCAGCAATGCAGTGATATAAGTCAATCCCAAAAGACTCATGAAGGAGAGAGATGCAACAGCCAGAGAAAGAACTAGAAAGAACTGAGCTTGAATCCTGATGGAAGCAAACTAATTGATCTTTTTCTTTTCATTGTTCGGTTTTATTTCTTCTTTACCATTTTTCATCCCATCTAGTACAATATGCCTTTGTAAGTTGACTAATGTCTATTGTGACAGTATTTGCAGATCCTATACTGGACTATATGCCATCATGGGGTGTGGGGGGAGGGAGGGAAGGGAAATTTGAAACTCAAGGAACTATGGAATTGAATCTTGTAAACTAAAAGTAAACAATTAAATTAAAAAAAAAGAATCCAGACATCTAAATACATATTTTGGCTTTGGATAGCTTTTAAAAGTTTGGAGGGTTTAAAACAATCTTTTTTATTACCTTCAATTTTTGAGTACATTTTATAGTTCTTTGAGTTTTTCTTACCTTAAAAAAGGTTACAGAACATGAGATGTGGGAAAATTGCACCCCCCCAATGAGTGAGGAAGTCTGAAGAGGCATGCTGGCAGAGAAAGCATAGAAATGTCACCTGCTGAAACCTGACTTCTTACAAGTTGAATTTTATGAACAGGTTTTCTGCACCCCTAGAGAGGTTGAATACCATTTAGCTAGAAGTCCATATGGTAGGATAATTACCCAGTGTCCAAATCAAGCCTCCCCAAACACACTTGTTCCTTTCAAAAGTCCAAGGAACCTGCTATGAAAAACAAACACGAAAGCTGTTTCTTTGTAATATACCCACTCAGATTTTATGTCCACTGGAACTTTGCTAAACTCTTCAAGTTTGTTTCACTTGATTCCTTGTTCTTCTGTTTTCATGCCTGTTTACTTCTCTTCTGTCTTGCAGTTCTTCTGGACTTCATAAAGCCTTGTCACACTAGTTTTTCATTTAGAATTAGGATCTTAGAGTATACTCATGGTTTTTCAACAAATGGTCCAGTGTCTACTAATGCCCACTTACATTTGTAAACATTGATCTCATTGGGTCTCCACAAGAGCCTTGTGAGTTAGATCAGATAGATATTATTATCATCATTTTGTGGATGAGGAAAATAAGCCAATTGAAATGACTTACCCAAAGTCATGGAGCTAGGCAATAACACAACGATGATCCTGACCTAAATCCTTTTACCTTTTCCCTTCTCACAGCTACCAGGAGAATGGAGGTTCTTTGAAGGTTGGAATTATTTAACCAGCTATAAAGTTGGAGATTAGATACTCCCTTTCTATAGGGATTTTGAGAGTTATTTGAAACATTAGATAAAATACACTATTCACGGCAGGAAAGTAGCTTTCATTGGAACAAATTGGTGTTATTTATTAACTTCTTTGCAAAGATAACTTTTTGATGCATTTAAAAAATTTCTTACATCAATTGTGGCTCATTTGAACAATAATATGGTCCTTTGGGTTCCTTTGGTGCTGATGGGTTTTATTAATTATAGTCTCTTCAGCTGAGCCTCTTAGGTGATCTAGAATGAATGAATGAAAATATTTCTTAATCATTTACTGTATTCCAGGCACTGTTTTGAGGACTGGGGATATAAATACAAACAAACAAGTGTCCTCTCTTGGTTCACTCTCCCAACTCCAATTTGAAATGGACATTTCAAAAGTAATATAGAAGTGGTGACTCATATCAGGCCACATGGGTAGTAAGTAGCATAGAGAAAAACACTGAGGGCAGTTAATAACACTCTTAAATAGTTTCCTCATCCTTCTTGACCCCTCTGCAGTATTTAACACCATTGATGACCTGTTCCTCCTGGATACTCTTCTCTCTAGATTTTTATATTTAATTTTATGTTTTAAATTATAAAGTTATTTCTTTTGCCTGCCTTCTTTCTCCTCCTCCATGAAAAAAAGAGACAAAAGCCATGTAACAAATAAGCAGTCAAGTGAGCGAAATTCCCACCTTGGCCGTGTCCAAAAATATGTGTTTTATTCCGTATATTTATCACCTCTTTGTCAGGAGGTAGGTAGCAATCTTCTTCATCATTTCTCTCAAATAATATAGATCATTGCATTGAACAGAATTCTTAAATCTTTGAAAATTATTTAAAGTGTTGATGTTTACAGTAAAACTTATTCTCCAGGTTTTGCTCACTTCACTTTCTCAGCCTATATACGTATACATATACATATACATATATACATATACATATACACATACATATACATATACATGTACATATACACGTACATATACATATATACATATACACATACACATGCATAGCTTCCTAGCTTTCTCTGAGACTGACTTTTGTCTGAATTTTCATTTCTTACAGCATAATAGCATTCTATTTCATTCAAATACTATAGTTTGTTTAGGTATTTTCCAGTTGATGAGCATCTTCTTAGTTTTCAATTCCTTGACATCACAAGAAAAGCTACTCTAAATATTTTTGTGCGTATAGGGCCTTTTCCTCTTTCTTTGATCTCCTAGCCTAGTAGTGATATTCCTGAGTTTAATAACTTTTTAGACATGGTTCAAAATTTGTCTCCAGAATGACTGGACCAATTCATAGCTCTACCAACAGGTCACTAATGTGCTTCTTTTCCAAAGCTCCTCCAGGAGTTGTCATTTCCATTTTTTTTGACAAGTTGGCTACCTTGATGGATATAAGGAGTAATCTCAGAGTTATTTTAATTTGCATTTTTCTAATTATTTGTGATTTGGAGAATTTTTTCATATGACTATAGATTAGATTTCCTCCCTTGAGAACTGCCTATTCATATCCTTTGGCCACTTAACAATGACTATTATTCTTAGAAATTAAAATCAGTTTCCTATATGTTGTTGAAATAAGGCCTTTATCAGAGAAGATGGATATGAAGATATTTTCCCAGCTGACTACTTCCTTTCTATTCTTGTCTGCGTTTAATTTGTACAAAATCTTTCACATTATATCTGTCTGTCTATCTATATCTTAATCTCTTATTATTTTTCCTCTCATTATTCCCTGCCCTCTCTGCTCATCTAACTCAGAACTCTGGCTGCTGAGTCAATTATCCTTGTCCGCCCCTGTTCCACTGTTCCTGCCCTGGTCACTTGCCTATAGGCTGAATTTGTGAATGACTCAAAGAACTGCTATTCTGTTACAGGCCCACATCATCTTATATGTGGGCTATTATAAAGACCTTTTAACTTGTCCCTCTGCCTCAGGTCTCTTTCCCATTTTTATCTATACTCTACTTACCTGCCAAAGTAATTTCTCTAGAGTATAGGTCTGACCTATACTCTTACCTTCCTCTTCTTCTCTAAACAATGAACTGCAGTGGGTCCCTAAGACTTACAGAATGAAATGTCAACTGGCATTTAAAGTTCTCCATGGGGGCGGCTAGGTGGTGCAGTGAGTAGAGCACCAGCCCTGGAGTCAGAAGGACCTGAGTTCAGATCTGGCCTCAGACACTTAACACACACAAACAAAAAAACCTAGCAGTGTAACCTTGGGCAAGTTACTTAATCCCAATTGTCCTCCAAAAGGCAAAAAAAAATAAAGTTCTCCATAGCCTGGCCCCTTCTGGCTTCCTATGCTTTACTCTACTCTGAACCTCTTCTACTATGTCCCTATTCTTTATCCTGAAGCTTCACTCCTGTCTTGGAATTCATACGATGGAAGTACCCTGGTCCCTGTGAACTCTCCCTCTAATTGAATGGCTATTCCTAGAATATCTATTTAAGGAGAGCATCCAGGCCAGCCATGTGCATTTTTTCCAGATTGCATTCTGGACTTCTACCATGCCCCTACATTGGGTCTCCTTGATTTTTCAGCTTCCTTTTAGGTGTTGCCTTCTGCTATTATGTTTCTTTCTACTTGCAGTTATATTCCCAGCACTTAGCACAGTACTTGGCACATTATAAATGTTTAATAAAAACTAATTGACTGACAATATGAACTCTGTGATAAGCAACACTGGTCCACTTGTAGTTCTTTGAATAACACATCCTACCTCTTGTCTGCCTTTGCCTTGATTGTCCTCCATGTATGGAATATTCTGTCTTCTCTCCATTATCTTTTAGATCCTCTGACTTTCTTTAAGACTTATCTTAATTTCTACTTTCTACAGGAGGCTGTAGATAGACTCCTAGTCTTCCCCATTCCCTGGTTCCTAAGGGTTTCCTTTCTCAGTATCTTATTTTTATATATTTTACTTATTGTCTCCCACATTAGAATGTATGCTCCTTGAGGGCAAGGGCTGTTTTTACCTTTCTTTGTATCACCATCACTTAACACAGCATCTGGCACATAGTAAGTGCTTATTAAATGTTGTTTATGCTTACTTGTTGATATGTTTACTGGGCGGGGTATCTATTTTTAAATTGTGCTTAAATAGTTTATTAAGGTTATCCTGAGATTTTTTTCCATGAAACTGAAGAGTGTGCACAATGTGACTGGTCAATACTGAACTGGGTTAAGATGAATCTGAATTTCCTGGGTGCCAGAAGATAGAACTAACTGAACCAAGACCCAAATGGAGCCCTTCCCCCAGTACCCCAGCCTCCCTGCCTGCCAAGACCTTCCTAGTTGCCAAATGGCAGAGCCAATTATGTGGGTCAGGAGAGTGCTGGAGGCATGCAAGGAGAAGGTCACCGGGATCCCTTTCTCCCACATAGCCTGTCACTGTCCAGATTCCACCATAATATTTTCTTCCCAACAGTAGTGGACCCAAGTCCCTGTTGACTAATTCCTGGTTACAAGGCATACATGACCAATCATAGCACTTCACTGAACAGGGAATCACAGATTATAATCCTTCAGGAAATACAAAAAAACCACTGGGGCTTACCATATGCCCCAGAGCTATGACTTTAAGAGTCCCTGGCTTTCTCATGAGCTCTCCCAGTACTCCTTAAGGACGTTGGGCTTTTACTTCCCCTTGCTGCTGAATCCTTATATTTGTGTGATCTCTCCCAATTAGAATGTGAGCTTCTTGAAATTAAGTAAATCTCAAGTGCTTAACGTGGGGCTTGGCACATAGAAAGGACAATACTTTTTATTCATTTTGTTGATTCATTCACCTACTTGTAGCATAAATATTGCTTTATATTTCATGGTACCTATTTAATCAACCTTTCTAAGCTTTATGTACAGGTCATATGATAGGAGGCACAAGGAGATTGTGTATTGGAATTTCTTAGGCTGTTTGCCTCTTAGAAAAGCAGTGGTACATTGCAGATAAAGCATTGGATCATGATTCAAGGAGACTTCAGAGATCAAGTCCCTATTATGATACTAGCTACTTGGTAATGGTCCAAACACTTAACCTACATGTAACTGAGAAGGTAAGCTTCTTGAGGGCAGGGAGGGATTGTTTTCACAGTTTTTTGGACTTATATACATAGGACCTGGCAGAGTGCTTAGTATGTAGTAGCACTTAAAAATGCTTGTTGAGAATTTGCATTTTACCTTTCTGAACTTTAGGCAATTCTAAGAGTATAATTTATATACCAGTTGCCATATGCCTTAGAGAAGCGTCTTCCCATGGTGATAAAATCAGATTCCTTGATGTATTGGCATATCTGCCTATTAAAGGTGAATAGTGAATGGTGAATCTATTGTAGAAGGTGAAGGATTTCCCCTTTTCTCCAGATAATAATTATAACTCACATTTATATAATGCCTTAAAATTTGCAAAGTGCAGACTATGAAATAGAGAATTGGAGGAAATTGGCACTCCCATTGTAGAAAGTTACAACTTAGAGTAAAAGAATAAGAACTAAAAAAGTCAGTGCAGGTGAAGTGTTAGGACATTCTTTGGGCAACATTTTCCTGACACAAATAGTGCAGCTTTTGCATTTAAAGTATGTGACCTTTGATTTTAGGAGAATTTTGCCTGAAAAATGAGTGTTTGTAACATAGTAATGACCTATCTTGCAAGGAGCTAGGTTAGAAAATAATCTTTTGATGCTCAAAATACAGATGATAACCATTTTTCATTTCAGAATATGACAGAAACACAAATTATAGTAAATATATTGCATTTGTCCTTTTAAATGTTCAAAAACTAATGACTAGTGTTGGTAAGTTAATTTCATAATGAGATCAGTCATTTAGTTTTCCAAAGAAAGTTAGTTGCCAAGGTCAAAATTTCAAAACATTTATGTTTCACTAAAACCTATTGTTTATACCACTTCTTTTGCCCTCTAATTGATAGTCTGCATTCCTTAGCACAGCACATCTCAGCACCTCCTTCCTTAAAATATATTTGGGCTTTTGTTTTTCCAATTTGCAAATGGGCCATTATTTTAATCTAACCTTTGTAATAGATTGACTTTACTTGAAAATAGAAATCAAGGCAGACACTCACTAGAGAATGGTGCAGAGCCAAGCTGCAGAACATAGCTTTTATCGCTAGTCAGTCTGTTTCCCTCAGATATGTTATTAGTTTATCTACTGGTTATAAGTAATATAATCTATTTTTACCTCTGAATTAAGTAAGGTAGCATTATTTAAGTTTAGTGTGATTCAGATTGGAGTCCTGGTATGACAAATATAATCTAGGATATGTAGATTTATTCCTTGGCAGAATAAAATAAAAAGGTGGAAATTTTACCAAGGTTAGTGTGCATTCTTGGGAATAGATAGAATCCTTTGTGTGGAAAAGACCTCCACTGTGTAGTTATAAAGAGATATTTTTCCTCCACTAAACTGTCATTTTAAAAGAAAACAGTTATTACTAATAAATGAGTCTCTTCCTAACCTGGAATGGCAATAAGACCATCTAGGACAAGTTTTTCTTGATACACTATCCCTTCCCCTAAAAGCGTTGGAAAAGTAAAAACCTAAAAAGATCTTTTCTTTACTTAAAATAAAAATTATAAATGAACTTACCTTTATTTTCTCTCCCCCTTGCCCCCTCCCCCATTGGCAAAAAGAAAGACAAAGAAAACCCTTTTAACAAATAAACAAAACAGATTTCTTCATTAACCATTATTCAAAAGAATAAGTCTCATTCTACTCCTGAGTTTATCTGCTCTTGTCTGGAGGTGGAGTAGTTTGCTTCATCATCAGTCTTCTGGAATTGTGGCTGGTCATTGCATTGATCAGAGTTTTTAAGTCTTTCAGAGTTGTCTTTATCTTGTTTTTATTAATGTATAAATTGTCCTCCTTGTTCTGCTAACTTCACTTACCCTCAGTTCACACAAATACTCTCAGCTTTCTCTGAATTGATCCTCTTCATCATTTCTTACATTACAGTAGCTTTCCATCACAATTATGTACTGTTATTTGTTCAGTCATTACCTAATTGATGGACATCCCTTTAGTTTTCAGTTATTTGCCACAACAAAAAAGAGTTGCTATAAATATGTTTGTACATATAAGTGCTTTTTCATTTTATCTCATCAAGATGTAATCTGAGGAGTGGTATCACTGGGTCAAAATATACAGTTCAATGACCTTTTGGGTATAGTTCTGACTTGCTTTGTGGCATAGCTATACCACTTCAAGGTTCACAAACAGTCCATTACTGTCCCAATTTTTACAAAGTCCCTTCAGTATTTGTCCTTTTTACTTTTTTTGCCAATCTGGTGGATATGAGTCAGAACCATGGAGTTGCTTTAATTTCTTTTTATCTTTTAATAGTGATTTGGAGAATTTTTATATGGCTATTGATAGCTTGGATTTTTTTCCTTAAACAATTGCCAGTTTGTATCTTCTGCCCATTCATTAATTGGAGAATGGCTCTTATAAATTTGAATAATTTCTTTATATATCTTGGAAATGAGATCTTTGGCAGAGAAGCTTTCTGTGGAGACTTGTTCCTAGTTAACTGTTTCCCTCCTATTTTAATTGCATTTGTTTTATTTGTGCAAAAACTTTTTTTATTTTATGTAATCAAAGTTTTCTATTTTGTCACTTATGACCCTCTTTGTTCTTTGTTAAGTCATGAACTCTTCCTCTATCCATAGAGCTGAAAGGGAAAATTTCTTTCTTGTTGACTTCTTTGCTCAGGATGTCTCACTTTATGTCTGTCATGTGTCTTTTTAAAATTTTTCTTGGTATGTGGTGTGAGATCAAGTTGATATACACTCAATTTTTTTGCCAGATTTTTGCCAGGTTCTGTAGATTTTATTTTAGTCAAATAGTGAATTTTGAACTTTAGTAGTTGGGGTCATTGGGTTTATCAAACACTAGATTACTAAGATCCTTTGTTTCTGTATATTATATAACTAAACTGTTCCACAAATAGATCTTTTTTTCAACAACTTTTTGATTTAAAAACATATTTGGTATTTTCCCCCCACTGATTAATGGGAATTAACAACTTGGTTCATTTACAGTGTGTTTCTAGATATTTTAAATTTAGAAACCTTAAAGCATTATATAAATTCTGACTTATTACTGCTATTATTATCACAATTATCTTAAATATCCTTTTTTTGTTGTTTTTGTTTTTGGAGGGCAATTGGGGTTAAGTAACTTGCCCAAGGTCACATGGCTAGGCTTTTGTTTGTGTGTGTTAAGTGTCTGAGGCTAGATCCGAACTCAGGTCCTTCTGACTCCAGGGCCAGCACTCTACTCACTGGGCCACCTAGCCACCCCTATCTTAAATATTCTTGAAGTGTTCTCACTCACCTTTCCCAAAGCTGTTGGGTTTTCCCCCCACTTCATTCCCTCCACCTGTCTTCAAGAACAGAGATAATGAGATAATTTACCTGCATTCTGTTACAGTGGAACTCAGTGTAAGGACTGATGGAGCAGTGGAGAAGAATGGCTGAAAATCGCAGTGTTGAAATAGCTAAATCATAACAAATGTATATATTGGTTATATTTTATTTTAGGTCACAGTTGTGTTGTCCTAGTTTATATTTAGACTCTTGTAATGGGACTTTTTTAAGACAGTGTCAGTAAATTCTTTTAGACTTTAATTTTTTGAAAATAAATTTTTGTCAGGCAAGTCAACTCCAAGTGTTTTCTTTTACACATTTATTAACAGTTTGTTTTTGGAATTAGGAATTTATTTTTTCCCAATGGAAACAGTGCTATAGGAGAAAGAATAAATGGTATTTAAGTTCTCAGGCTATTCCAGCATGTTACTGTGGAGAGCCCATTGGATTTCTAGTTAAGATAATCTGGATTTATATTTCTCTTCTATTATTTACTATATGTGTTCCTTTTCTGAGGGTATGGACCAAATGACCTCTAGAATTAAACTCTCAATATATAATCCTAAATCATAATGTAGTACTAATGAGATATTTCAAAAAAGCATCGCCTCCATTTCCCATTATAGTATCTGTTGAAAGTGCATTGATTTCCAACTCAGAACAGCAGAACACATTTGCTTCCCTTTTTCACCCTAATGACTTTGGGAATTCTTCCTATATGTAGAAGTGGAAACTTCCCCCAGTAAGTCTCTTACATGGTATTCCAAACTAGTTTCCTACAGGTAGACAAAGATGACCCAGACTCATCCTTTGTCATCTGTTGCATCTTGAATGATTTCTTTTCCTCTGGAGTTGGGAAGTTTTATCTACTAGATCTGCCAATTTAGTCATTGACTTATATACAGTAGCTCAAGATAGCTTCACCTTGAAAAAATATGTATTAAATGTCTTCTACATGTAGGACACTGAGCCAGGCAATGTAATGTAAATGTAAAGACAAAAATGAAACAGACATCTTTTAGCAAGCAGTGCCAGAGATTGACTTCATCGTTTTGCAGGTGGTCACCTTTTCTAAGAAGTAGTAGAATAGTTGTCAGGAATATTCTCCCTACCCCTTACTGCCAGTCCTTTATAACCAAAGGATCTAGGATCTGTGATTTTAAGCCTGGACACATCCATTTTAGGATTAATACCATGATTAGGAAATAAAGAGAGAAGAGGCAGCCAAAGACACAGCCTTGCTTTATTTGCTGTATGAGCCTGGCTGCATGACTGCCATTGTGGGGAGGGGGCAACCTATGCTTCCATCTACCTCTCATGGGAAGTAATTTTAAACAGCCCCCCCAAATGGAATGGTAAGAGAAAGAGAGAGGGGGGAGCACTTCTTTTTTAAAGGTATTCTGAGTTATTGGCTTTTACAATTCAGTAGCCAATGAGGGAGTTGCTTCATCATCTCAAAATGCAAGAGTCCATCATCTCTGAATTGCATTTGTGGTTGGAATTGGGAAGGGCAACTTTGTACATATTGTGATATTCCCTAGTTATATAATGTAGCAGCAAGCACCCCAATATCCCCAGGGTTACTGCCAACACAGGTTCTTAGATCTGCTTTTCAAAAGGAAAGCAACTCAAAATGGGTTAACAAGCTTACTTTAATCAAACAAACATATATTACCTAGTTCAGGGGAAAAAGGTCAGCACCTTGAACTTCAGAGTATACAGACAGATCAAATAGACAGGCTTCCAAACTGACCAACCATTATATCAATACCAAATCACAGTTACCAGAGAGGGAAGCATCAACATCTAGGTTTTCAAAGCCGGGGGGCTCTCAACAACGGCTGCCCAGAGACTTATCTGGTCAAATCACACAACACTTCTCAAAGTGAGCCCCAAAGCAAAGCCTCTCATCAGGGATTATATAGTCTTCTCCTGGCTCAGAGAATATAACCACCCTCTTGACCCACTGCCCAATCACACAGCATCAAGGTGTGGTCATTCCTGAAAACCAAGCCTCCTACCACTGGCTCCATGTGACCACATTCAGCCTATTAGGGGGCAGAATATACTTTCAAATTAAAGAAGGTTCTCAGAGTCACTTAAATCAATCAAAGTCTCTTAAGCCAATCAAAGGGCCTAGGGGTAGGGAAGATCTTCAGATCTGCATTTCCATTACATATATTATGGTACAAAGTCATTTAAAGAGGCAGATAACTCTAACAAATGGAGGTAAGCCTTATGTATAAGCTCAGAATTAGAAAGAGGCTAGGGATGCGAAGAGTTTGTAATAGGGAGAAAGGAATGGACTCTGGCTGTAGTGGACCACTTCTATAAAAGCATCTGAAAAGACATATATCAAAGAAGGTCTTGAAGGAAAATGATAAGGTCTTCCAAACATTTAGACATTCAATTCCATTGATATGTTGCTTTTCCTATGTTCAAAAGTCCTGTTGTGTGTGGAAGCTTTGTCTCTTGAAATAGAATAGAAAATCCTTAAAGGATTAAGTTTCCTCTTTCTTTTCTTTTGTCATCCACATTTCCCAGCATGTTATTGTGTGTAACCAAAGAAATGTTTGCTGATTGATCAAATGAGAGCTGGAATGTTATTTCAGTTGTGGAATGGGAGTAATACCCTGAAGGAAGAAGAGCAAGTTGAGAGAGAACAAAGCTATAATGGTGCATTTATTAATTTCTTCTGGACCTTCTCAATTTGGTGTGTTGATATGACATAAATGCATAGAGTGTTGGACTTAGAGTCAAAAAGATCTAGGCTCAAGTACCATCTCAAGTACTTACTATCTTTGTGACAATGAAAAAATTAACTAACCTTTCTCAGTTTCAATTTCATCATCTGTAAGTACTATTATTTGTAGTACTAAATTCATACAGTTGTTATGAGGCTCAAAAGAGACAATATCTGTAAAATGCTTTGCTAACTTTAAACCATTACAGGAATGCTAGCCATTGTTTTGGTCATCTCAGGATCTATAGATTTGCTTCAAGTAGGGAAAAACTTCCTGCCAGTGGATTGTTTGTGGAGCTAGTGAATTATCTTTTTTTTTTTTTTTTTGCTTTTTTTCTTTTGGAGGACAATTGGGGTTAAGTAACTTGCCCAAGGTCACACAGCTAGGTTTTTTTTTTGTTTGTTTGTGTGTTAAGTGTCTAAGGCCGGATCCGAACTCAGGTCTTTCTGACTCCAGGGCCAGCCGCTCTACTCACTGTGCCACCTAGTCGCCCCCTAGGCTTTTGGGGAGGTCGTAGAGAGAGGGTTCTTGGTCAGGTAAAGATGGTTTCCATGGTCTCTGAGGTGCCTTCTCCCTAAGATTCTATGCATTGTTGAGTAGTTTTTTGTTTTAATTTGGATTTGGTGGAAAGGAAGAAGAATTAAGAGAAAAATCAAGGAGAAAATTGCAAGATTCATTTTTATTTTTTTCTCCTTAAAGAGGTGGATAGTTATTGCTATTTCTTTTTTTTTAATAAAAAAATTTGTGATTGTCATCACAACTCAACTCCAGGTATTTAGCTTCCTTCTCTCTTTTAGGCCTTTAGAGAGAGGATTCCTCAACCCCTTGAGTATTGTATCCCCTTTAGCGTGGGCTTCCTCTGCATTTTCTTACTCCGGTCTGGCTGTTGTTCCCACCTTCATTTTCTTTAGTGCTGTGTTCCGTTCCTCATGCGTCATATTGGGTACTGTGACATTAGTGTCCAAATGTGGTGGGGGAACTATTTATTAGTTTTTCTTTCACAGAATCTATTATAATTGGGTCCCTGATTCCAAACTAAATCATTCCAATCTCTTCTACTGTTACACATAGATAGTTCTCTTCTTGAGGTCATTGATGACACCTTTGACACTCTGATAAATACATTTCCATGCTCTATGAATTTTCAGTTTAAACATATATGATGAGCTGCTTAATTCATTGTAGTGCTCATTTTATATTTCTATTCCAAAAGCAGTTGCTTTGGAGCAAGTAGGTATTATTTCTGTAATTTTATAGAGGCTATATTCCATTTTTTTCTCATTGCTGAAAGAATCAAAAGCATTTACCAGCTTGTTATATACTTCATGTAGCTGCCTGTGTTGGTTTTGTATGTTTTCCAATTTTTTTTCCATTAGGTACAGACTTGAAACGATACCATCCAGCCAGAGCTATCTGTAGGATTCTTATGCTGTATACTTACGGAAATCAGCCTTGTAAACAGTCAAACAAGTTGTTTTTCCAGATACTAAAACATTTCCATGGAGTAATTTGCTTCAGAAGTTCTCAAAACTGTTTGGACTTTCAAAATTGTCTTTTCTTAACCTTTTCCTTAAGAAGTTAGTTGAAATCATTATATACAAAATATCACATTTCATATCAGTGAATTTAAGGGCTGGCCCCTACTTCCATAGGAAAATAAACTTCACCAAATTTTGGTTACTCCTTTGGCTGTTACCAAAAGGTGCCAAAAGTGACTGGCCATGCCTAGCAGAGTGCAACAGGAACACTGGATTTAGAGGCAGAGGTCCTGAGTCGAACTCCAACATTTGTGACTTTATCTGTTTGGCCTTGAGAAGGTCTCCTCAACTTTCTGGGCTTTAGCTCTCAGATTTGGAGAAAGTGAAGGTTAGGCTGGGCTATAAACCCCTAAGGCCACTCACAAATCTAAGTTTTTGATCCCTTCTCTAGGGAAACTTTCCTTTGAAAACCAAGGAATAGAACTTGGCTTCCTCCTAAGCCTAGGGCATTTTCTGTATTGAGTACAACTTGAGTACTTGTGTTGGGATTTACTGAGTTGATTAGAAAGATCCTTCTGGAGAGAAATGAGGACCAAGAATACTCCAGTGAGCAGAGAGAAAGGAAGAGAGAGACTTTAGAACAGAATACATGCATAAAAAATAAATGTTATATTTCAGTCAATTCGTTATGTCCCTTAGGTAGCTATAGAGTATCACTCTAAACCTTTTTTTTGATCAGTTAACAGCAATGTCACCCTCTATGTAGTAGCACACAAAACACGACAGGCTGGGTGGGTGTGGAAGGCCAGGTTATATTTATTTATGTCTTTCCTTTTCCTTAAAAAAAAAAAAAAGAGGCAGTCGACCCCCCCTGCCACGCGGCTGCAGCCCTTTCCTGGACTGGTGGCCAGCCAGGTTGCCCAGCTCAGCTCTCGCCCCATGAGTTCCTCTAAGAAGCTTGCAGAGGAACAGGACTATGAGTCCCTCAAAGTGACTGAAGCTGGGAACCATGTCCTACACGTACAGATAAACCGGCCTGAAAAGAGGAATGCCATGAACCGGGCATTCTGGAGGGAGATGGTGGAGTGCTTCAACAAGATTGCTCAGGACCCCCAGTGCAGGGTTGTGGTGTTTTCAGGGACTGGAAAGATGTTCTCAGCAGGTATTGACCTTTTTGATTTGAGTGGAGAGCTGATCCAGCCTGGAGGGGAGGACACAGCCCGGTCCAGCTGGAATTTACGCCAAATTATTGCTGAGCACCAGGAGACCTTCAGTGTCCTTGAGAAGTGTCCCAAGCCGATCATCGCAGCTATCCATGGTGGTTGCATTGGGGGAGGAGTAGACCTCATCACTGCCTGTGATATCAGGTACTGTTCCCAGGATGCCTGGTTCCAGGTGAAGGAGGTGGACATTGGTCTGGCTGCAGATGTGGGGACACTACAGCGTCTGCCCCGGGTCATAGGGAGCCGAAGCCTGGTGAATGAATTGGCCTTCACTGCCCGAAAGATGATGGCTGATGAAGCTCTAAGCAGTGGACTGGTCAGCCGCATGTTTCAGGACCACGAGTCCCTCCTGGCTGCAGCCTTTACTCTGGCCGATGAGATCTCCAGCAAAAGCCCTGTTGCTGTGCAAGGCACCAAAATCAACCTGCTCTACTCCCGCGACCACTCTGTGCCTGAGAGTCTCAACTTCATGGCTAGTTGGAACATGAGTATGCTTCAGACCGAAGACATAGTCAAGTCGGTCCAGGCCGCCTTGGAGAAGAAGGACCTGAAGAGCATCACCTTCTCCAACCTCTGAATGCTCTTTGCCCCCCGGTGATCTTAGAGACCATCCTAGGGCCCCTCACCTGGTGCAAATGGCTTTGTAACTCACAGCATCCTTTCTCAGAAGCTTGTCTGGCCCCTCTCATGGTGGGGCCCGCCTGCCCAAGGTCACACAAGGCAGAGTGTGGGGAGGAGATGTCGCCTGGGGCTTCACTTCCCCCTTCCGAGGGGTATGCATGTGGGGGCGGGGCCTGGGGGGGACGACCTATCTCTGTAATAAAGTCGTTTTTTGAACACAACAAAAAAAAAAAAAGAAACTTAACAGTCATGAAAAAAAAATGTGCAAGATTTGAAAAAAAAATATTACATGAATCTTTTTTTTTTGGAGGGGAGAAGGTAGGGCAATTGGGGCTAAATGATTTTCACAAGGTCACAGGCTAGTTTTTTGTGTTAAGTGTCAGAGGTTGTATTTGAACTCAGGTCCTCCTGGCTACAGGGCCGGTGCTCTATCCACTGTGCCACCTTGCTGCCCCTACATGAATCTTTTAAGTATGATAAAGTACATTGGGGAAATTGTGCTTTTAAAATTTCAAAATAAATTTTAAAATAATTTGCAATTAATCTCTTCTTAAATTCACTAATCCAGTTTAATTCAACAGACTTTTACTTAGTGTTTACTATGTATAAAGCACCTGCCATGTTGGATGCGGGGTATACAATGACAAATGACTCCCTATTCCTCAAGGACTTTTCATTTTAGTGAGGAAATAGAACACAGCATGACCATGATCGTTTGAAGAGTGAGAGAACCCTAACCCCTGAAAGTATCAGGCAAGTTTCTTCCTGTAGAAGTGAAAGATTCTAAGAGACCCAGGTGAGGAAGGAGGTCATTCTGGTCCAGAGGGCAGCCTGTGCAAAGGCAACAGAAGCAGCAGAAGAAAAGTTTGTCTAGTTTGGTGAAATCATGGAGGACCTGAAGGCAAGTAATATGAAATAAACCTTGAAAGATAGTCTGAGGCTAGATTCTGGAGGAATCATAACCTTAAACTTATGATTAGACCAAGCTTGAGGGGTTTTTCTTTTATCTTAGAGGCAGTAGATAATCACTGATGATTCTTGAGCAGGAGAGTGACATGGTCAGACTTGTGCTTTTAGAAGATTATTTTGGCAGCTCTGTGGAGAATGGTTTGGAGAAGGGAGAGACTAGAAGCCAAGAGTCCAGTTAAGAGGTCTAGGCAATAGTCTAAGTAAGACACAATAAAGGTCTGAACTAGGCTGGATGTGGTGTGACTAGAGAGAAAGGACTGATGTGAGAGTTATTGTGGGAATTGAATTGACCAGACTTGGTAACTGATGGGGAATAAGAGAAAGGGGAGAGTTGAAGATCATTCTGAGGTTGCTAAAGATAAATTTTGGTAGACTTTTGGTAAAAAATGAAAACAGTTTGATTCACATGATATCCATGTGATTTCAGCCATTTTGATCACAACCCATCTGTTTTATATTGTATGACCTCCATAGGGAAGCCATCCAACACGATTGAAGCTTTCCTCTGGGTCTTTTTGTTATGTTGTGGATACCAGTGCAGCACTGTCTTTCTGTATATGACACCTCTGCTTCTGTTTCTCCATGTATCTAATCTGTGGCCAAGTGTCATTAGTTTTACTTTCCTGACATCACTCTAATAAGCCCTCTTCTATCCTCTGATAGGTCCACCATGTAGGTGCAGGCCCTAATCACCTCCTACCTGGACTTCTGCAACAGCCTTCTGCTTGATCTCCTTGCCTCAAGTCTCCCTATTCCCATGCATCTCCCACCTAGCTATCAAAGTGAACTTCTTAACAATATAGTCTGACTGTCACCCCTCTCCTCCATTTAATAAACTCTAGTGGCTCTCTGTTTCCTCTAGAATCATATATATTAAATCCTCTCTTTGACTTTTAAAGCTCTACATAAGCTTGCCCCTTCCTGCCTTTCCAGTGTTCTTATACTTTCCTCTGGTTCTCCTGTTCTAAGACACTGGACAGCTTACTATACCCACCCCAAGATATTCTGTGTCCTGATTCCAGGTGTTTTCACTGGCTGACCCTTATGCCTGGAATGTTCTCTTATTTCATGTCTGTCTCCTGGCTTCCTTCAAATCTTTGCCAAAATTTCATGTTTTCATTTCAAATAGGAAATAATTAAAAGAGGAGAAAGCCCTTGAGTTGAAGGGTTAGGGAAGGCTTCTTGGAGGTGATATTTTAGTTGAAAAGTCAGGGAATGATTAGACTCATTCTATTGGCTTCAAAGATCCAGTTGGAGCCAGGAATAGTAGGTGAAAGTCGAAATGGTTGGCCCATAATAAGCACTTAATAAATATTTGAAAATTTGGAAAAACTTTTCCCATATTAGAAATACTTATTTTCAACATCATCTGCTTATTTTAACCTTGTCTTTGAAAAATTCAGAATGCATTCTTTTGAAATCATTGACTATCACTGAATTCTTTGTTTGCCTTGTTTTCCTCAATTTATTCTGGAATGAGTTTGTCTGATAAAGAAGATATATCCAGGCCCTCTTCCAGCTTATTTCCTCATGCAGGTTTCCTAAAAGGCAATCCTATTGCTTTTAACTCACAGCATTACATTAGATCTAAAGCATTATATCATATACCTAGAATAAGATGTCATACTAATTTCTGGAACAAACTCTGTGAGTAGAATGGAAGTGTCCTATCTTATAAAATGGTTTATAGGATAAAATGGTTGCCAGGAGGCAGTTTCTGTTAGGGATATTCCCATAATAGGCAGTTCAGATTAGTAGTTGTAGGATGGTATCATACAAGGATCCTTGCTTTGGGAGTTACAGTATGCTGTACCCAACAAGGGCTCTAGTCTTTCCTTAAAGATATGCAGTGAGGGAGATAACACCATCTCCCAAGCGGCCACTATGCTTTGGATAGCTCTAATAGCTATAAAGTTTCTCCTTGAATCTGCCTCTTTTATAACTTAAAATACTTCTTGTAATTAACCCCTCTGTAACAAAGCAGAACAATTCTGTTCCCTTTTATATATTCCAAATGTGGATTGTCTCTGGCATGGGCCCACATGACATGATATACTCCCTGTTGTGTACCCAAGCCCTATGATTTGGACTGGATTCACTCCTGGAAATCCTGTGTTAGGTGAGGTGGGTGGGTGGGGTTCCTTTTCTCACACTCATTGAGTCTCCTGCTTCACATTCCCTTGGGACAGTTTCAGTTAAAGTAACTTAGATTATGGCTCATAACTCTAAGGGGTTCCTCAACTGAGGGAAGGTAAAAGTAACCAGAGCACATTATGAATCAGATATGGAACAACTAATTTATTTCTATACATGAAGAAATAAATGAGTATCAAAGAATCTTAGCACGCATTAGCAATGATTATAAGTAACAGCATGTAACTATTGTCATAATCTGTATAAAGGTCAATATTAAAATTTCATAAGCTTTTAAAGTGGTTTCTAGAATTTCCTAATGGGAATTTTGCATTTCACCTTGGTTCAACATTGTCCAGATGACTTCTAGTATATTTCTGGTAAAATAGGGTGAATGTGGGCCAATCCTCTTGGGCTTGGCTATCCCTGGCAGTGCACAAGCTTCCTCCTACATGGCTAGTTTTTGTGTGGTAAGTGTCTGAGGCTGGATTTGAACTCAGGTCCTCCTGACTCCAGGGCCAGTGCTCTATTTACTGCACCACCTAGCCACCCCAATCTCCATACCTTTCAAACTCATGAGGTTACCTTCAATTCTGGACACATTTACAATGGAATATTGTTTTACCTAAGGTCATGAAAGAGAGAGAAGGGAACAAGCATGTAAGTGCCTAACTCTGTATCAGACATCATGTGAAACATTCTACAAACTTTATTCCATTTAATTCTCACAGCAGTTCTGTAAGGTAAATGATATCACTATCTCTATTTTTTAATTCAGGAAACCGAGGCAAAACAAAGTTAAGTGACTTGTCCAGGGTCAAACAGTTAGAATCTGACTCTGGATTTGAACTTGGGTCTTCTGACTCCAGGCCCAAAGCATTATCTGATATGCCAAAGAAGAGATTCAAAAGGTGAAAAGGCAGCCAGAGACCCAGTTGAGTCCACCTTCCTTGAGTATAGCAGCAACCTCAGTAGTGTAACGGGATTGAGAAGGCTCTATCCTCTCCCATGCCTTACTGGAGTCACATGGTGCCACCTTCATAGTGGCAGCCAAAAGGGTAAAGCCAGAAGCTGTTACTTTTTAAAGCAGATTCGGAATCTCTTGCTTTCCCTCTCCACCCCCACATGGGGAGGGAAAAGGGAGGGCCAAGAGAACACTCAGCTTGTCACATCATTCTAAAATACCCATCCCTTAGGTGCTGAGCCTTCACATGAGCAGAAGCGGCCAAGTAGCTGGTAATTACCCAAAGCCCCAGGCACAAAGTCATCATTTTCATGGAGTTCCTGGTCTTTCTTAGAGGAGCTCTGGGCATATATTTCATGGAATGGTCCATATAGGCCCTCTGCAATGATAGACTTTCAAATATTTGAAGGTTGTTGTCATTCTAATACCTTTCCCCCAATTCTTCCCTCTTTCTAACTGGGTGACCTTTGAAGTCTTTTATCTAAATGCTGTGATTCTAATAACATATGGTCTCTGAAGTCCCTTTGGATCCTAAATCCTATGATCATATATGTTTGTGAGCCACAGAGGGAGAATTGTCGGATGTACTGTATGTCTGTGGATCCAAACAGTATAATACCAAGAGAGTCATTATAGCATGCCACTGAATAGGGAGATAACATATAGTTACTGTGGAAGGAATGAGTTGAGTGCAGTTACTTAAGAACCAGGCCGGAGCTGCTTAGTTATGTGTCCTTAGAGATAAAGTCTGTAATTTTGTCAGTTGAATTGGGTAGGCACTTGGTTTGTAAATGATAGATTTTTCAAGATGGTCTTTCAAGACCTGATTCTGTTGTGCCTTTTAACACTTAGTACACATTACTGCCCTTCAAGCACTCTGTGTTATGGCTAAATAGGCCTGCCTGCCAAACCAAATACATGATATTCAACCTCCCACCTCTGTACTTTTGTCCAGACTATCTTCTATGCCTGTAATATACTGCCTCCTCTTATCTGCTGCCTCTCAGACTCCCTAGTTTCTTCCAAAGCTCAGCTTAAGTACCAACTTCTCCAATTAGCCTAGCTTAAGTACTTAAGTAATGATTGTTGACTAGTTGATTGATGGCCCCCTCCAGCATTGCACAGAAATAATTTTGTAACTGTTCAGGCTTTGACTTTACATTCTATCAAACGTGCTCTGCCTATTTCATGTGTATTTTCCTCTGAACCTTCACTACTTTATAAGGAAGCTGAGGAAATAATATGAAAATTAAAGTTGAATATAATTTCAGTGGGAATATTTATTTTGTAAATTAAAGAAATAGTTTTCCATTTCCTCTTTTATTCATCAACTTGCCAGAAGCTTAAAGTTGAACTTTAGCATGCAACAATTAATATTGGGGGTGGGGGAACATAAATAATGACATTAAATGGACAAAAATAGTAGAATTCTTTTTTATATTACTTTAAAACTCATCTTCATAGTGAAGGATGTCTATACTTGACAATGATTTTACATTTAAAATTCTGCTGTCTTTGCTTTTGTCTACAAGACATGACTAAATCAAAATCTCTGCAATGATCAGTTTAGCAGTATTTCTGAATTTTACCTCATGGCCTCATGATGTGAAATATTTTGATAAACAGGAAGTGTTGACCAACCTTATGGGAAATGTTTGAAATGGAAGATTACCTTTTACTCAGCAATTTAAAGTTGTTATGGATTTGCAGGTCAGATCTTTATTTAATCAGTGTTTGGCCATAAAAATAAAAAAAACTAAACGTTTAAAGAGGAAATACCTAAAAATCTGTGTTTTAAAGTTGCAGACTTAGTTACTATGTATATTACTCAAAGTATTTGAGAATAAACCAGTACTACATTCTCCTTTCCTTAAATATAACTTTTTGCCTGTATTAAAAATTTTAATTGATACATTGTCTTTTGAAGCAACATATTTTTCCTAGTAGACACCCAAACAAAGCCTCCATTAAGTATATTACCTGAAAATAGTTACACAAAATGAGTTAACAGTGATAGTATATTAACTTTTCACATTTGTAAAAAAAAATGAACAGAAACTGATGTATGCTTTAACTTGAATAGTATTTTATCAATTTATTTCTTGCAATTTTTTTTGCCTACTATGGTCTTTATTTACATTTAATGTAGCCATCCTGTAGATTCTTGTGACTCTGCTTTCTTTACTTTGTATCAGTTCATAGGAAGCTTCCTGTGCCTTTCTGAGTTTTTTTTTTTAATGCATTGTGTGTAAATTTTTTGGTTCCTCATTATTATTATATCTGCTGCCATGTTTATTTATATTTACCTGCTCATCCCAGTGACTCTGAATTCCTGTAGTCCATTATTCATTCCATAATTCCTACCGCTGAGCTCCTCATTCCCATTCCTCTCAATGCTTTCATCCCAAAGATTCAACTTAGCTTTACTCACCTCTTCCAACACATCCTCTGGAATGCTTGTTCCATAGGCAACAAACTCTCTTTCATCTTAAATGTTCCCCAGCCCTACTCTTGCTGTCTACTAGCTCTTACTAAAACCTGGCTTCCCCCTGATGACTCAGCCTCCTTGACCACCCTTTCTGGTACTGTTGGACCCCGCTCCACTCTGCCCTTCCCCCATTGATTTGTCACTTTGCCCTTCCTGAATGTGGAACACAAATCCACTCACCCTTTCCTTGAGTTGTAAAACAGGCAGCCCAACCTTTCCTTCATTGATTTGTAAAACAGAACTCCACCTTGCTTAATCTGTAAATAGGCAGAACCCCCACCCCTTGCTTACCCTTGATTAATCTGTGGGTGGGAGTCCCAGCCTAGGGTTTCTCGCTGGCGGGAAATTCGAATGTGTACTGACCATTCACTAATTGTAGTTTCAAGTGTACAATGACCAATCATTGGAGTTTCAGCTTACATCACTGTAATTTCAGGTTACCAAACCTGGCTATGGAACCTCTATAAAATCGGCACACTGTCTGTGCAAAGGCGCTGTCTGATTTGGGTGACCACGTACCCTGATAGTCCCGCAGTGTTCCGTGGTAATAAAATCCACCTTTTAAATTTAATCTTGGGGATCTTCTGTCTCGCTTTTATTAAGGTACAACTGTACTAGCTGCACCTTGACTCACTTTCTTAGACTCTCTGGTCGAGGCTTCCCATTGCCATTTCCAGATTCTTTGCCTTCCTCTATCACACAGTAACGGCTCTTTCTTTGAAGTTCGTATGATTCATATCTATCACCCATTCAGAATCCTGGTCATCCCTCTTCCTTCAGTTTGATACCTGGCTTGAATTTTTTCTCTCTTCCCCAATCCCTGTCATTGTACTAGAGGACTTCAGCATACATCTTGTTTCTCCTTCAAATACCCTTCTAACTACTCAGTTGCTCAATCTGTTCATCTCCCATGAGCTACTCCTCCACTCAGACTCAGCCACACACAAAGATGATCTTACTCTTGATCTTGCCATTACCCACAAATATACTGCTTTCTTTCTTCAAGATTTTTGAAATCCCCTTGTCTAAGTATAAACTATTGACTTTTCACCTCTACTTGTGGTTCTCCCTTACAAAATCCTCCTCTTCATCTGCATCATCACAATTACCTTCAATCCCTTGATCCCTCAATTCTCTCCCAAGCCTTCTCCCCTGCACTAGCTAATTTCTCTTCTCCCTATCTCAGTCCTTTGATGAATTAATTCAACTCCTCACTGTTCTGCCTTATTGATACCCTAGCCCCCTTATTGTCAATTGTGCTCAGAAAAACCTCAGCCTTAGATCACTCCTGCACAAATTCTGTTGAAAGATGGTAGAGAAGAATCATGCAAACATTTTGTCTGTGTCTGCTACAAATTTAGGTTAGGCTGCTGAAGAATCCTACTATGCCTCCCCTATCCACTCACTATCTTGCTATCCTCAGTAGTACTTCCAAATCTTTTCATCCTTCCTCAGACCTCTACTTTCTCCCCCATTCTCTCAGCTGAGAAACTTGCCTCATATTTTACAGAAAAATATTGAAGCCATTTGCTGTGAACTTTCTCTTCTCCCCTCTTCCTCATCTTCTATCACTTAGATGCCTTCTGCCACTTTCTTCTCCTTTGCCCATGTCTCATGATGAAGTGCCTTACTCCTTACCAAAGCTAACCCCTCCACTTGCTTAAGTGATCCCATTCTATTCTGTCTCCTCCAACAGATGGCCCCTTCTGTCATCCCCACTCTTTCACTTCTTTTCAATCTCACCCTGTCCATTGGCTCATTTCCTACTCCCTACAAACATACCCATGGCTCCCCTATCCTGACAAAAATTCTCATTTTATTCTTCCATTCCCACTAACTATTGCCCTATATCTTTTCTGACCTTTGGTAGCTAAACTCCTTGCAAAGGCAATCTATAATGATTGCTTCCACTTTCTATCATCTCTCTCTCTCTTGTGAACCCCTTACAATCTGACTTCCAACCTTATTATTCCACTGAAACTGCTTTCTCCAAAGTTACTGTGAAACCCTTCATTGCCAAATCCAATGACCTTTTCTTAGTCCTCATTCTCTTAGACTTCTCTGCAACCTTTGACACTGTTTGTCACTCTTGCCTCCTCAATATTGTCTTCTCTCCAGTTTTTTAGGATACTACTCTCTCCTGGTTCTCCTCCTACCTATCTGACCTTTCCATCTCTGTCTCCTTTCCTGGATTCTCTTCCAGATAATATCATTTAGCCATAGGTGTCCCTTAGGGTTCTGTGCTGGACTCTCTGCTACTCCCTTTCTATTTTATTTCATATGGTGATATCAAAAGCTCCCTTGGACTTAATTGCCATCTCTATGCTGATGATTCTCAAATGTGCCTTTCTTACTCCAATATCTCTGCTGACCTCCCACTTAACATCTCCAACTTCCTTTCATACCTCTTAAACTAAAATATCTGCTAGACATCTTAAACTCAATATGTCTATAACAGAACAACTTATCTTTTCACCTTAAGCTCTTCCCCTTTGACCTTCCCTATTATTGTAGAGGACAACATCGTCCTTCTAATTCCTCAGGCTCAAAACCTAGGGGTAATCCTGGACTCTTCATTATTTCTCACCCCTATATCCTATCTCTTACCAAGGCCTGTCTGTTTCACCTTTGCAACATGTCTCAAGTCTACATCCCATCTCCAAGCCCCCCACACTCTGCCACCACTCTAGTACTGGCCATGATCACCTCACACCTGCATTATTATAATAACCTACTGGTCTGCCTGCTTCAAGTCTCTCCCTTTCTATTCTACTCTCTATTCAGACACTAAGATGTCCTAAAGTACAGGTCTGCTCATGTCACCACCACCCCGTCTCCCTCTACCCACTCAAGAAACTCTTGCCTTTAGGATCAAGTAAAAATTTTCTGTTTGTCATTCAAATGTCTTCATAACCTACCCCCTCCTGTCTTTCCAGTTTTCTTATACCTTACTCATTGACACCTTACACTTTGATACAGTGACATGGGCTTTCTGGCTGTCTCATAGACATTCCATATCTAGTCTCACAGCATTTTCTTTTGTTTTTTCCATCCCTGGAATACTGTCCCTCCTCTGCTCTGGTTACTGACCTCCCTGGTTTAAGTAACAACTAAAATCTCATTTTTTACTGGTAACTTTCCCTGCCATTCTAATTCCTTCAGTTAATTATATTACATATAGCTCACTTTGTATGAATTTGTTTTCGTGTGGTCTTCCCCATTAGATTGTAAGCTTCTTGAAATCAGGGACTGCCTTTTTCTTCTTTTGTATCCCCAGAGATTAGCAGAGTGCCTGGCTGGCACACAGGAGATATTTAAGAAATGTTCATGGATTTATTGAGGTGGGTCTTTTCTAAAAACCTACTAGTAGAATCTCTGGGTCAATTTAGCAACTTTTTTTGCATTATTACAAACTGTTTTCCAGAATGGTTGGGCTAATTCACAACTATATTACCAATGTCCCACTTTTTTCATAGCTCATCCAGTTTCGAACTTTTCCATCTTTTGTAGTTTGATGAATATTTCAGAATTTTTTAAATGCACATTTCTTTGTTAGTGATTTTGAACATTTTCAGGTGGTTGTTAATTTGTATTTCTTATTTTGAAAGTTGTTCATATCCTTTTTCTATTTTGGTATTAATATATCTTCATATTGCTTATAGATTTTAGATATCTGACAGAGCAAAATATAAATGGGAAGAAATTGTCTCTTGCTTTTTTCTCTCTCTTACTAATAGAGAGGAAGTGAAGAAAGGAATGAAAGAAAGAGAAAAATACCAAAGAAAGAGAAGCTTTCTCTTTGTGTCACACCAGTAGATGTTGCTGTTGCAGTCCACCAGCCTGCCAGTCCTCATTCCTTTCAGCTTTTCCTCATTGCTGGGTGGGGCAGAATCCAGAGGAATCCTTCCCAGGCCTTTTCTTTTCTCTTCCCTGGGGGTTGTTTTAGTGTGGGATCTTTTCTCTGGTCACTGCCCTGCACATTTATAACAATTACCTCACATTTTAACATCTGGATGATATCATGTTGCTAGGATCCACGAACACCCTTTCTCAGTTTTAGGAGTTTATATGAGATTAAAAGTTACTAATACAGTCTCAATAGCTATGAACCCCTAATTAGGCAAATTCCTAAAATTTAGAGGTTTGACTATCTGCCCTAATTTAAATTTTTTATCTCCAACCAACTCCTGGCTTTTTAAAAGTCTGAAGTAAAAATGCGGACACAGGAAATGTCTAGTTAAATAGGAGTATATTACAGTATTAGTAAAGTTGAGAAAAAAAGCAGTCCTTGGCGGGGAGGACTTTAATTCTTGAAGAGGTGAATATGACTCACTTCAGTCCTAATCCTCTGTTCCCAGATGTTTGCAAGACCTGGCCACTCACCTCATTCTCTCCCTTCCCTACAGTAATCCAGCCCTCCTTGGCAGTTCTCTTTTCTCAGTTTGTTCTGCCAATTGTTGCCCCTGAGCTACTTAATTCAATTTCAGTTTGCTAATGCTGGGTTTCTCCAATACTACTATGGCCACTCAGGTCTTGGTATCTATCCCCATTCCTTCCTCTCAGTCTGTCTCCCATAAACACAGTGCTTCCATTAAAAAACTCCTGGGAATGATTCAAGTCCACTTTCATACTTTAAGATTGCATGGGTCCCAAATTGATTGTTCTCACGACTAAGAGAGTTTGTTCATCCCTGTGAACTCCAAATTCCAGGATGCCAGTCACTTCTCAAACCCCTGTTATATCTCTGGATTTCTTTCTGTTTGTCCTCGTGAAACAGAAACTAAAAGGAAAAGAGAGAGGGAAGAGTGAAAGAAATAAGGGGAAGAAAGGGAAAATAGAGAAAGAAAGAGTAGCAACACAAATAAAACTAGGGAAAGAAAGAGGAAAAAAGGAAAGAAAGAAAGTTAGAGAAAAAAGAACAAAAAGAATAAGTGTTAATGGTTCTGTGTACAGTGTCAACATGGCAGAAAGCAGAGACCTTCTCCATTGGAGAGTGGAGTTCCACAGGGGGATCTATGTTTGGTCCTGTGTTTGACTTTCCTTTTAATTGGTGCCTTAGATAAAAGCATAGACAAGATTAGGTGGCACAGATTGAGTGCCAGCCCTAAAGTCAGGAAGATCAATCTTCCTAAGTTCAAATCTGGCCTCAGACACTTATTAGCTGTGTGACCCTGGGCAAGTCACTTAACTGTTTGCCTCAGTTTCATCATTTGTAAAATGAGCTGGAGAAGGAAATAGCGAACCACTCCAGTATTTTTGCCAAGAAAACCCGAAATTGGGTCATGAAGAGTCAGATGCCACTGAAAAATAACTAAACAACAACATAGACAACATACTTGTCAAATCTGCAGAAAACACAAAGCTGGAAAGATGGCTTGCCTCTAGTTGACCCATTCAGAATGCAAAAAGATTATGCCATGCTAATGGAACAAATCTAGTAAGATGGAATTCAGTAGGGATAATTGTAAAGTCTTAGACTTGGATTCAGAAAGTGGCTGCATAAGTACAAGATGAGAAAGACATGGTTAAGTAGCAGTTTGCAAGGTAGATATGAGATCACAGAGTGACATGGAATTAATGAGAAGCTAATGAGTTCATGAGCCTCATTTAATGGGGCTTAACTTCCAGGGCTGAGAAGATGATATTACCACAAGTCTCTGAATTAGACCACATCTGGAATATTGTGTTCAGTAGTAGGCACCACAGTTTAAGAAGGACATAGATAAGCTAGAGTAGCCCTTTTTAAACTGTGGACCTTGACCCACAGTTTAAGAAGCACTGAAGGAGTTGCAAGTGGAAAAAGTTTAAGAAGCCCTGAACTAGAGAATGTCCAGAGGAAAGCAGCAAGGATGATAAAAGACCTTGAGTTCATGTCATATAGGTGCTGGTTGAAGGAAATGAGCATGTTGAATCTGGAGAAGAGAGTACTCGGGTGACATGATAGTGGAATTCTAGTATTTGAAAGGATGTCATGTGGAATTGTGATTAGACTCATTCTGTTGGTCCAACAGATCCAGTTGGAGCCAGGAGTAGTGGATGAAAGTTGCAAAGATGCAAATTTAGGTTTGATATCGGGAAAAATGTCCTAATAGTTGGAGCTTGGCCTCTAAAAGTGGAATGGACTTCCTTAGGAGAGAATGGGTTCCCCCACACTGGAGCTCTTCAAACAAGTTTCTTAAAACTAGAGGTCACAGTAGAAATAGATAAACAACACTAATTACCACATGAAAGAAACCACAAAATGAAAACCCCCAACAACATTATAGCAACAAAATCCAGAGCTTCCAGGTCAAAGGAAAATTACTGCAAGCTGCCAGAAAGAAAGATTTCTGGTACCAAGGAGCCATACAATTAGGTTCAGGCATGATTCTGCAGCTCCCAGTATAAAGGAATAGAGAGCTTGGAAATCAATATTCCAAAAGGGAAAGGATATAGGTTTAAAGCAAAAAATCACTTACCCAGCAAAATTGAGTATAATCCTAAAGAGGAAAAAATAATCTTTAATGAAATAGAGGATATTCAAGCATTTCTAATTCTGCATAGAATCTTTAAAGTGCAAACATGGTAGTACAGTGGATAGAACACTGGACCTGGAGTCAGAAGACATGAATTCCAGTGTGGCTTCAGATACTTAGAGCTATGTGACCCTGGGCAAGTCACTTAGCCTCTGCCTCGGTTTCCTCATCTGTAAATTGAGGATAATCATAGCACCTACCATCCAGGGTTGTTGTGAGGATCAAATGAGATAATTATTGAGCATTTAGCACAATGCCTGGCACACAGTAAGTATTATATAAATGTTAGCTATTATTTTAGAAAAATATATGATGATTATTACTCGATAGGTAAATATGAATATATAACCATAAAGGATGAAACAAGGATAAACTGTTTACATTCTGATATGGGGAGATGAAGTCTATGTCTCCTCTGAACCATATCATTATGGGGGGGAATAGGAGTCTAATTAGATGAAAAGCTGGGGAGTGGTTTTGTTATTTCTTGATGATCATAAAAGAATGGAAAAGGAGGGCAAGGAGAATATGTTGGGGAGCTGGGGGAGAGAGGAAGTTAGGAAAAATGATCTCACATAATTGGGATGTGAAGGCAGAAGCCTATACAGACAATTAAGAAGTATTGGGTAGACCACCTAACACAAGAACCTCACTCTCATCTGAGCTAGTCAAAAGAAGGAAGAAAACACAAAAACAAATATATTTCACTAAACAGGCTAAGAGAAAGGAAAGGGGGCAAGAGAGGTGGGGGAATTAGATATAGATTCACAAAAGAATTAACCACAAGCAAAACAAACTTCAACCTCAGTGGGTAGATTGTAAAAATGATTTTAAAAGGATTTAAAAAAATGTAGTCTGTGCCTGGGGTCTGAGTGAAGGGAAGAGAAGAGTGGTTGGGGAGCAGAAGCAGATTATCTAAAGCACTAAAGCAGTCTCATCACCTGGTTCTTTATAAAGGAGAGATAAGGAGCAAAGGAAAAGAATGAAGAGACAGGATGAAGGGAAATGCCCAATAATTATAACTCTGAATTTGAATGGAATGAACTCACTGATAGAATGGAAGAGGATAGTAGAATTGATTAGAAAGTAGAAGCCAACAGTATATTATCCACAAGAAACAAACTAGGAAATAAGGATTAACATATAATTAAACTAAATGACTAGATAGAAATATATTATGCTTTATTTGATATAAAAAAGCAGGGGTAGCAATCATATCAGATAAGGCAATCACTAAACAGATTTGATTAAAGAAAATCAGGGGAACTTGATTATGCTGCAAGGCACCATAGACTGTGAACTAATATCAGTATTTAATGTTTATGCCCTGAATGGCAAAGCATTGTTTTTTAAAAAGTTAAATGAATTGTGGGGAGAAATAAACTCTAAAACAATAATATTGGGAGTCTCAGTGTTCCACCTTTTAGGCATAGATAAATCTGATAGAAAAAGAAGCAAGTAAAAAAGAATTTAAGGATTTAAGAATTTTAGAAACATTAGAAATTATAGATCTCTGGCAATTATTGAACAGGAATAGAAAGGAATTTACATAATTCTTAATGATGCATAATAATTTTATAAAAATTTACAATGTATTAAACTGTAAAAACCTGACATACAGAAATACAGTTATATAAATAATCTCTTACTGCCCACAATGCAATGAAAATTATATTCAATAAAGTACGTATGAAGATATTATTAAAATTAATTTTAAGTATCAAAAATGAAAAGGGTGAATCTACCTCCAATGAAGAGGAAATTAAAACAATATTTAGGAATTATTTTGCCCAATTGTATGCACATAAATTTGACAATCTTAGTGAAACGGATGAATATTTACAAAAATATAAGTTGCCCAGAGTAATTGAAGAGGAAGTAAACTACTTAACCCCATATCAGAAAAAGAAATTGAAGAAGCCATCAATGAACTCACTAGGAAAATATCTCCAGGACCAGATGGCTTTACTAGTGAATTCTACCAAACATTTAAAGAATAATTGATTCTAATACTTTACAAACTCTTTGGAGAAAATGGAGAAGGAGTCCTACCAAATTCTTTTTATGATACAAATATGGTACTGATACCTAAATCGGGAAGAGACAAAACAGAGAAAGTAAATTACAGGCCAATTTCCCTTATGAATATAGATGCAAAAATTCTAAATAAAATATTAGTGAAAAGACTATAGCGACTCATCATGAGAATAACACACTTTGATCAGGTAGGATTTATTTCAGGAATGCAAGGGTATTTCAATATCAGGAAAACTATCAATATAATTGACCATATCAGCCACAAAACTAGCAGAAACCATCTTATTTTCTCAATAGATGCAGAGAAAAGGCTTTTTGACAAAATACAACACCCATTCCTATTAAAAACACTAGAAAGTATAGGAATCAATGGAGCCTTCCTTAAAATAATAAGTAGCATCTATCTAAAACCATCAGCAAGTATTATATGTAATGGGGATAAGCTAGAAGCATTTCTAGTAAGATCAGGGGTGAAACAATTATGTCCACTATCACCCCTTTTATTCAGTCTGGTGCTAGACATGTTAGCAGTAGCAATAAGAGAAGAAAAAGAAATTGAAGGAATCAAATTGGGCAAAGAAAGCTATCACTCTTTACAGACGATATGATGATATACTTATAAAATCAAGTAAAAACTACTTGAGGATAATAAACAAATTTGGCAAAGTTGCAGGATATAAAATAAACCCAGACAGGTCCTTAGCATTCCTGTATATCTCTAACAAAATCCAACAGCAAGAGATAGAAAGAGAAATCCCATTTAAAGTTACTGTAGACATTATAAAATATTTGGGAATCTACCTGCCAAAATAAACCCAAGACCTATATGAACACAATTACAAAACACTTTTCACACAAACAAAGTCAGATCTAAGTAATTGGAAAAACATAAATTGTTCATGGCTGGGCTGAGCTAATACAATAAAAATGACCTAAATTAAATTACATATTTAGTGCCATACAAAGCAGTCTACCAAAAATTACTTTGTAGAGGTAGAAAAAATAGTAACAAAATTCATTTGGAAGAGCAAAAGGTCCAGAATATCAAGGGAATTAATGAAAAGAAATGCTAGGGAAGGTGGCCTAGCCGTATCATATTTTAATCCGTATTACACAGCAGCAGACTTCAAAGTTACTTGATACTGGATGAGGAATAGAGTAGTAGATCAATGGAATGGATTGGGTATACGAGACTCAGCAGCCAATTACTATAGTATTCTACTACTTGATAAACCCAAAGACCCCCGTTTTTGGGATAAGAACTCACTATTTGACAAAAACTTCTGGGAAAGCTGGAATATAGTAT
The DNA here is from genome assembly GCA_011680675.1 of Gymnobelideus leadbeateri. Taxonomy (NCBI): domain Eukaryota; kingdom Metazoa; phylum Chordata; class Mammalia; order Diprotodontia; family Petauridae; genus Gymnobelideus; species Gymnobelideus leadbeateri. The sequence goes on from WOXC01008515.1 coordinate 689,363, forward strand.
GGCAGAAATTGGGCATAGACCAATATCTAATATCACATACCAAAATAAAGTTGAAATGTGTGTGTGATTTAGGTATAAAGGCTGATACTATAAGCAATCTGGGAGAGCAAGGTATTGTTTACCTGTCAGATCTATAAAGAAAGGAAGACTTCATGAAGAAACAGGAATTAGAGAGCATTATAAAATGCAAAATGGATAATCTTGATTACATTAAATTGAAAGGCTTCTGTACAAATAAAACCAATATTAACAAGATTAAGAGGGAAGTGGAAAATTGGGAAAGAATTTTTACAACCAGTATCTCTGATAAAGGCCTCACTTCTAAAATATACAAAGAATTCAGTCAAATCTATAAAAATACAAGCCACTCTCCAATTGATAAATGGTCAAAGGATATGAACAGGCAGTTTTCAGAGGATAAAATTAAAGATATCTATAAGCATATGAAAAAATGTTCTAAATCACTAGTGATTAGAGTAATGCAAATCAAAACAACTCTGAGGTACCACATCTCATTAGCCAGGTGGCTAAGATGCCAAAACAGGAAAATGATAAATGCTGGAGAGGATGTGGAAAAATTGGAACACTAATGCATTGTTGGTGGAGTTGTTAACTGATCCAGCCATTCTGGAGAGCAATCTGGAATTTATAGCCCCAAAGGGCTATAAATAAGTGTATACCCTTTGACCCAGCAATACCACTTCTAGAGTTATACCCTAAAGAGATCAGAGAAGTGGGAGGAAGACCCATATGTACAAAAATATTTATAGCAGCTCTTTTTGTGGTGGCAAAGAATTGGAAATCAAGGGGATGCCCATCAATTGGGGAATGGTTGAACAAGTTGTGGTATATGAATGTAATGTAATACTTCTGTGCTATAAGAAATGAGGAGCAGATGGACTTCATAACAACCTGGAGAGACTTATATAAACTGATGTTGAGCAAGAAGAGCAGAACCAGGAGTAATCTATACACAGTCACATACACAACCTGTGTGTGATGACTAACTTCAATAGACTGGGCTCCTCTCAGCAATGTAAGTTTATAAGACAATGTCAAAAGACTCATGATCGAAAGAGATATCCACATCCAGAGAAAGAGGTGCAAAGTCTGAATGCAAACTGAAACAAACTACTTGCTGTGTTTCTTTTTCTCGTCTTGTTTTGTTTCATCTTTCACACTGATCATTCCATCATTCCATCCTGATTTACAACCTGACTAATGATTTATGTGAAGGTATTTGTAGATCCTATATTCGAGTGCATGCTGCCATGATGGATGTGGGGGGAGGAGAAGGGGAGAAAATTTGAAGCTCAAGGGACTGTGGAACTGAATGTTGTAAACTAAAAGTAAATAAACCAATTTAATTTAAAAAATAAATTTAATTTTAAAGAAAGTAACAATCCCAAACAATTGGTGTGTTGAATAAATCACTAGAACGATACATAATTTCCTTAAAGACAATTACAACAATGAGAAAGCAAACTTATATTTTTGGTATGTAACCAAATTATTCCTAAGGAGTTTTTATCTTTAATGCTCTCATCAGGAAAAGAAGGACCATAAATCAATTGAGCATATAACTAAAAAATCCTAGAAAACCAAGAATTTTTTTATCCTTCAATTAAACACCAAAATAGAAATCTGAAAATCAAAGCAATTAGCAAAATTGAAAGTAAAAAATAATTGTATTAATAAAACTAAGAGCTCTTTCCTCAATGATTAACATTCTCCCCTGGTCATATTTGAGCCATCCCAGTGATTCTGAATTCCTGGCAGTCATCATTCAAATTACATTCCCTTAATCTCTTGTTTCTAATGCTCTCATCCCCCTCAGTATCCCACTCTGGCCACCCCTTCCAAAGTGTTCTCTACAATGCCTGCTTCATAGGCAGCAAGCTTGGTTTCATCTTAAATCTTTCCCTTTGCCACTCCTCCATTTTCCAGCTTTCGCTGAGCTAAGGCTCATGCTCTCTGGCCACCATGTCCAACAATGGCTATCCTTTAACTCATCTGTTGAGGTAGGGAAATTGAGATAATCTTTCCTCCCTATTGCCACTTCCATGGTTTCTCCTTGCCACAATAACTCAGTAATCTTCCTATTTTAGGTGTTTGCTCAATCCACATCCACCCAAACGGAATTCTGATATCTGTTACTGATCCCCAGAATACTCCCCTTCTTTTCTCAATGAGTTTGGGGTGTTTCAGTATACATATTGATACTCCTTCAAGTACTTTAACCTTACAGGTACTCAGTTTAACCATTTGACATGATCTACTCCTCATTCATACCGTGGCCTCTGGTCTCTTGACTTCTATGTTCTTTTCAAGACCATCAATCCTACACTAGCTGTATATAGTTTCTTTCCCCATTTTGACCTCTTGGTGAACTAGATCATCTTCACAGTGTATTCTTGAATCACTTACCTCTGTATTGAATTACCAGTTGTGTTTTGCCCAACCTCAGCTTTGGAGTATTTCCATGGTCAGCTTCCCTCACTCTTACACATATGCTGAACAAAGTTACAGAAAATCAAGAAATCACAATGACTGAATTCACTTCAAATTTGAACCCTCATTGCTGCAAGTCAGACTTTTTATACCTTCCTAAATAATTCACTATCGCACTAATCACAGCAGCTTTTCCAAACAGTTTAATCCCTCTTCAAAATCTCCATGACTTCCCATGCCCCCACCCTCTCTGCTGAGGACCTTGCCTTATATTTTATAGGAAAACTTAAGTGAACTTACGGTTCTTTGCATCTCACATCACCCAGATGCCCTCTGCCAATGTCTCTTCCTTTTCTCCAGTTTCAAATGAAGAAGTGGCCCTTCTCCTTGTCAAGGCAAACCCTTCTGCATGTATAAGTGATCCCATTCTATCCCTTCTTTTCTAGCACATTGCCTTTTCATTACTCTCTTATTTTTAATCTCTGTGACCACTGGCTGCTTCCTTACTGCCTACCAACATGCCTATTTCTCCCTCATTATTAAAAAAGGTCCATTCATCTCTAGTAGCCATTGTTTTATGTCTCTTCTCCATTTTGCTGCTAAACTTCTTGAGAAACCCCTCTACACTAGGTATCTCTTCTTCCTTTCTTCTCAGTGTCTTAACTCACTACAATCTGGCTTCTGATTTCATCATTCAACTGAAACTCTTCTTTCCAAAGTTACAAATTGATTACTAAATCTAATGGTCTTTTCTCATTTATCCTTTTTGACCTTATTGACACCGTTGATCACCTTCTGCTTGATACTCTCTTATGCCTCAGTTTTTGTGACAGTGCTGCTTCCTGGTTATCCTCCTATCTGTCTGCTTCTCTTTTGCTGAATCTTCATTCAGGTCAAATCATGCAACTGTGGGTGTCCCACAACTCTTTCAGGTGCTCTCTATATTTCTCTCTATATACTCTTTCATTTGGTGATATCCAAAGAGAGATAACTATTGAATCCAATCATGGACTCTTATCTTTTTGCTAATGGTTGTTTAACCTAGTTGTCCTATCCTAATCTCTGTTCTGACCTCCAATTTCACATCTCTAACTGCCTATTGGATATCTCAAATTAGATGGCCTATAGACATCTTAAACTGAACATGTTCAAAACTGAACTGATTGTCTTTCCTCTAAACCTTCCCTCCTAAACTTTCTTATTACTATTGAGGGCACCACCATCATCCTAGTCCTCAAGGTTTGCGATGTGGGTGTCATCTTCGATTCCTCACTTTCATCCCCCATATGCAATGTGTTGCCAATGTTTGTCAGTTTTACCTTTGTTACATTTCCCACATACACATTTTTTTCTCTGTCACTGCTGCCATTCTCATCACTTCATGCTTGGATTATTGCATTAGCCTGCTAGTTGGTCATCTGCCACAAATTTCTCCCTACCCCAGCACATCCTCCAATTAGCAGTCAAAGTAATTTTCCAAATCTCACGTCTGACCATGAAAACCTTACTCAGTAAACTCTAGCGGTTCCCTGGTATTTCTAGGCCAAAATGCAAAATCCTCTATTTGGCATTCAAAGTCCTTCATATCCTCCATTCCCAACACCTTTCCATTCTTATACCTTACACCTCAGCATGCTGTGCTCAATCCCATGATTCTGGCTTCTTTGTTGTTCTTCAAACAAGACATTTCATCTTTTACCTCTGGACATTTCCATTGAGTGTTACATATTCTTAGAATTTTTTCCCTCCTCATCCCTATACCTGACTTCTCTCAATTCTTTGAAGTTCAAGATATAATCTCATCTTTCCTGATCTTTCTTAAATGTAAAGTCCTCTCTCTATTGATTATTTCCAATTCATCCTGTATATAGCTTGTTTGTATATAATTGTTTATATTTTATTACCCACTAGACTGTAAGGTCCTTGAGAATAGGGACTGTCTTTAACCTTTGTATCCCCAGTGATTAGCATAGTGCCAGCCACATTGTAAGTGCTTAAGAAATGTTTATTGACTGACTTGTTAAACAGTGATAAAATATGTCATTAGATTTTTAAAAGGAAGGAAAAAACCAAATGGCCAGTTTCAATAATTAAAAAGAATTTATAACAAATGAGGAAGAAATGAAAGAAATTACTAGAAGTCTTTTACCTATGTATATGTTAATAAAAGTAATGACTGACATTGGTGCATTTATACAAGAATATTAACTATCATGAACAACAGAACAAGAAATAGAGAATTTTAATTACCTAGTCTCAGAAAAAGAAAATTTTAAATTCCTAATTGAACTTCTAAAAGGGAGGGGTACCCATGATCAGATGAATAGAATACTTTTGCTCTATAAGAAATGAAAAAAGGAAACTTTCTGAAAAAAAAAACTGGAAAGATTTATGTGGGTTCAAAAAGAAGGTAGTGAATAGAATCAGGAGAATAATTTGTATAGTAATAATATTGTGAAAACAAACAACTTTTTATATATATATATATATATATATTTGAAACATTTAATGTTACGACCTCAAATTTCAGATCCATTTCCTTCCTCCCTTGTCATCCATTCCCTCTGGGGAGATAAGTAATTCAGTATATGTTGTACATGTCTAGCTATGCAAAACATTATCATAGTAGATATATTGTACAAGGCTGCTTATAATTCCCTCCCACTCATCCCACCCCCCACCTAGTCCATTCCCTACATGATCCTGTCCCTCTTCTATAGTGGGTACTTGCAACCTCCCCTCACCCCAAGGATGCCCTCCCATCCATCATCCCTCCTCCCATCCCCCTTCCTCCTATCCTGATGCAGGTTGAGATATCCCATTTAGTTTGTATGTCATTTTCTCCCTGAACCAAATTCAATGTGAATGTGGTTTTGCCTTTTTAGCCTTCCTTATTCTCCCCCTCTTTTGCAACCACTTCCCCTTGCTTCTTCTGCATGGGATATTTTACACTACCCTGTCTCTCCCCATCTCCTCTTGCCACGTTCCTCTCTCACCTCATAATTTCATCCCTTGAGTATTCTCCCTGCCCAACAAATTCAACTTATGCCCTCTATCCATATATAACTGTAACCATATACACACACATTCACATATGTATTCATATGACCACACCCCCTTCTTCCATTATTTTCATAGTGAGAAAGATATCATCAGTCACAGTTATTGCTTTTCCATATAGGAATGTAAATAGTTCAACTTTGATGAGTTCCTTTTGATTTCTTTTCCCTGATTACCTTCTCAGGCATCTCTTGCTTCTTGCGTCTGGATGTCAAATTTTCTATTCAACTCTGGTTTTTTCCTCAAGAATGCTTGAAAGTCCTCTATTCCACTGAATGACCATATTTTCCCCTGAAACAAAATACTCAGTTTTGCTGGCTAGGTGACCCTTGGGTTCATTCCCAGTTCTTTTGCCCTCTGGAATATCATATTCCATGCCCTTCAATCCCTCAGTGTAGAAGCTGCCAGGTCCTGGGCTATTCTGATTGTGTTTCCACAATATTGAAATTGTTTCTTCCTGGCTGCTTGTAGAATTTTCTCCTTGATCTGGGGATTCTGGAACCTGGCTATAATATTCCTGGGAGTTTTCTTTTTGGGATCTTTTTCAGGAGGTGATCTGTGGATTCTTTCAACCTCTACTTTGCCCTCTGGATCTAAAACATCAGGGCAGTTTTCCTTGAGAATTTCTTGAAGGGTGATTTCTAGGTTCTTTCCTTGATCATGGCTTTCAGGTAGTCCAATAATTTTTAAATTGTCTCTCCTGGATCTATTTTCCAGGTCAGTGGTTTTTCCCATGAGATATTTCACATTGCCTTCTAATCTTTCATTTGTTTGGATCTGCTTAACAGCATCTTGATTTCTCATAAAGTCATTAGCTTCCATTTGCTCCAGTCTAACTCTGAAGGAATGAATCTCCTCAGTGAACTTTTGAGATTCTTTTTCCATCTGGCAAATTCGACTTTTTAAGGCATTCTTCTCCTCATTGCCCTTTTGGGCCTCCTTTGCCATTTGAGTTAGTCTATTTTTTAAGGTGTTGTTTTCCTCAGTCAGGCTGTTGACCCTCATTTCATACTTTTCCTGCATCCTTCTCATTTCCCTTTCCAATTTTTCCTCCACTTCTCTTATTTGATTTTTAAAGTCCTTCTTAAGGTCCTCTATGGCCTGCAACCTGCTCATGTTTTCCCCTGGGGCTTTTGGAGCAGGTCTTCTGACCTCACAGTCCTTTTCCCGCTCTATGCCCCCAAAATAGGAGTCTAGGGTTGCATTTTTCTGTTTCCTTTGCCTTGGCATGTTGCCACTTAATTGCTTGACTTTTGGGCTTGTTGCCACACTATGGCTTTAAGGCCAGATAGAGGAATTTTCGTCCCGAACGTGTGGGGGGCAACTTCCGTTTCTGGCAAGCTGTAAACCCACCCACAACTTCCACCCTAGATCACAATCCAGATCCAGGGAGGTTAAAGCAAGAGCGATTACCCCCCAAGACTGATCGCTGGATCTCCCTACAAATTTGCAGGCTGGGAGCGGGAGCTGCCTCTGAAAACTACAAAATGGCATTTGTCCTCAGACTTCTAGCCCCCAGGGGAGGGAGCCAACGCATTCCTAATACCAGTCCCAAAGTCCATAGGACACTGACCTCTTACTTTGTCCTAGGCAAGTCTATGTTGATAATTCTGGAATCGCCACAGCTGCTGGTGTTCTGGGGGTCCTCCAGCCAGCTGCTGGTCCTGCCGCCCTGGGGCTAAAACCTCGGCTCATGCGGACCTGGGCTCGGCTCGGCTCCGCTTCCTGCGCTCTGCGTTACACGCTGCCAGGTCCCAGACCACTGCGCTGGTCCTTCCTGCAGGGCTGCTGGGCTGTCCTCAGCAGGAGGTTAGCTTCTCTGTGTCGTTCTGTGGGTGCTGGGGCTCCAGAAGTTGTTCAGAGTTCCCTTTTACATCATTTGGGGGGAATCTGGGGGCAGAGTGGCTTGGATGAGCTGTTTCTACTCTGCCATCTTGGCTCCGCCCCCCGAAAACAAACAACTTTGAAAGACTTAAAAGAGCTATCCAATCATGATTTCAGAGGACTGATGATAGGTGATGGATTCAAAATACAGAATATGACATATAATTTTTGTACATAGAATATAGGGATTTGTTTTGCTTTAGTATTCATATTTGTTACAAGCATTGTGTTTTTCTTTTAAACTGAGAGGGACCTTAAGAGCAAGAGAAAATAAATGAATATTGAGAAAATTTTATAAGTTATATATGTGTATATATAATATTTCTGTCAAATTGTCCTTATGAAAATATCTCTTCTTATATCTTGCTCTAAAGTTTCCCCTATCCCATTTTATACTGGATTAACTATAAGTCTTCTCCCCTCTCACCAAGTCTAGCATTCATTTGTTGACCAATGGATTTTATCAGTAGCCCCAAAGCATTCTATTGTTAAATTAGTTTTAAATTTTTTTCCTTTTTTAGTCTCTTTCTACCTCTCTTTTTTTTTGCTCTTTCTTTGGAGGGGAGAAGGTAGGGCAATTGGGGTTAAGTGACTTGCCCAAGGTCACATGTGTAAGTAAGTGTTAAGAGTCTGAGGTCAGATTTGAACTCAGGTCCTCCTGACTCCAGGACTGGTGCTCTATTCACTATGCCACCTAACCTCCCCTCTACATCTATTTTCAAGGATGTAAGTATGCATGTTCTATTACATAGTTTTGAATTTTCATGCTAAAACTTCTAAATTTTGAGTTTTGAAAAGTTGTCTTTAATGGAACATAAGAGAGGAAAATCTTTAGTTTTATCTTATCTGAGGAAATGAAGGTTTCCTTCAGGCAATTCAAACATAAGGGGTAGTAAATAGTACTCTCGCTATGACCATATTAGCCTGCTGTCCTTTGTGGGAGGCCAAGATGAGCAGAGATTGGATTGTGGTGTACCAATATGGTCCATTGGCCTGATTACAAAGCTCTAAGTGGAATGCATTCTTTTTAAAAAATGTGCACGTTCAGCAGGAACATATGGGTGTTTTGCAATATTGAAAGGGGAAATGTGCACCAATTGGCACAAAGGCAACTCATGGCTTTGCTAATTTGATTTATTCCATAGATGCTCATCACTTTTAACTATTTGTCTTTTAACTATATATTTGACTTTCTTTTAAGAAAAACAAATACTATGCCTTTACTAGGAGCTGAACTATCATTTTCCTCATTAAAATATATCAAAGAAATGAAACTTTTTTTTTACTCTATGAGATCCCTGTTCTTGAATATAATTCAGAGCTGATACAGACTTTCAATTAGAGTTCAACAGCAGCATTATATGTTTACCTATTATCATTTGCTCTGTTTTATGTAGTGTGCCCATTAGACTCTAGAGAAGATAGAAAAGTAGGTAAGTCATTTTCTTTGCCTTGAAGAGCTATACACACAATAGTTGTGTCAAAAGTAAATAACACAAGGTAGTGTAGCACCAAATAAGTAGTGCAGGGTTTTACCAGCAGAAGCAGTACTACAGACTTCACTTGGTCAGAAAAGGTATCATAGATGGGATAGGAAAAACTGGACTTTGAAGGAAGGAAAAATTGAGCTGTTCAAAGGTAAGATTCCAACTTAGACCTAACCATTACCTAAAATTGCTCTGCCTCCAAAATATCAAACTCTGATGGACAATCTCCTCTCTTATTACAATATCCTATCCTTATATCTCCTCTGTCTCATATCCTAAACTTGTTTTTTTTAATCTATCATGACCTCTGTTCTATAGTTACCTCTCTAGCTCCCCTATTCTGACTTTTCTTTCTCTTTATCATCCTGACCCTATAGTTTGCCATTTCAACAAGCCACTATCTTCCACCATTCCACTGCCCTCAAAACTTTCCCCATAGTCCTATTGTTCTCTTATTCTGAGTGTGGAACTTACTGTATTCAAGTTCAGTTGGGTTCTCATGACTACACAGAAATCCTTTTTTTTTTCTGACTGACTCCTTATCACACATTCCAAAGAGACTATTCCAAGTTTTCTCCTTTCTCTTCAACCCCCTAACTTCACTTTCATCCCACTCCTTCGAAGTAAATTTTTTCCCTCTTTATTGTGAAGATGAAGTTGTAGTTGTCATAAGCTTCCTTATATTTCATTCATCATTCTTGATATAAAAGGAAATGTAAATAATTGGTGAGGTATTTAGTGAATAAATGTTGGCTAAAATAATATACTGAAGATGATTATATTATATACTATATTCACTAATCTATACATCTAGCATCAATATACCTATGCAATACTCATACTTAATCCTTCATATAAAGGAAGAGGTGAACAACTGGTGAAGTTTTCAATCTTCGTGGATTGACTGGATTAATACACTAAAGATGACAACATTATACTCACTATACATATCTAAAATCAATGTCAGTGTAATACTTTATAAAATTAGCCAAATACTATAATTTATACGAAAGAAAAAATAGGTCAAGAACATAAATGGAAATTAATTTTAAAATGTAGGAAATATAGGAAGTAGAGATACCACTTATAGATCTCAAATTATACTATAAATGAATTATTATAGGCTTTCTGTTGCTACATAATAATAATTCAGTAGCCGTTCTTAGATAGCATAGATGAACATCTATGGAATAAATCAATGCAATGCAATCAATGCAATAGCCAAACTTCCCAACATAAATTGCTAGGGGAGAGACTCATACAACAAAAAATTTCTGTAGAAATTAGATAGCAATTTGTCAGAAAATGGGATTAGGACAAAGCCTAACCATAGATATTACATTAAATTTTGAATACGTCAGTGGTCTAAATAGCAGTCATACAAAAAATATGATAGGTATAACACAAAGCTAAATCACAACTATGGATAGGAGAAAAAAATCTTAAGTAGGAATACCTGATATTAATATTTTAATTGATTGCTGATCTGTTGGTGTGAATATTCTTTCACATTGGTAACCCTTCTGTACTTCTTTATCCTGTGGCCTAATGTCTGTTTTCTCTGGTAAATCCCTTATGAAAAGTCTGTTGTTACAGTGGAATAAAGACACCAAGTAGTTACATCCAGGCAGTGATTTGTTTAGCTTGTGGTTGTAGAAACATGTTAGGTCCACACAAGGACCCAGAGAACCTTGATTACTACAAAGTTAACTTGCAGTTTAAAGAGTTACCTGATCATGGGAGACACTGAGATGGAGTGTAGTCCTGTGACATTCCATGATCAGGTGACTTACCAGAACTTGGAACTTAACTTTACAAAATGGTGGATGGAGGGTGGCTAGGTGGCACAGTGAATACAGCACCAACCCTAGAGTCAGGAGGACCTGAGTTCAAATCCAGCCTCAGACACTTAACACTTACTTACATGTGTGACCTTGGACAAGTCACTTAACCCCCATTGCCCTGCCTTCACCCCCTCCAAAAAACAATATACATACATACATATATACACATATATAAACAAAATGGCAGATAAAGGCAAAATGGAGTTACTTATCCTATTTGTAATGTAATACTACCCAGTGTGCTAGAGAGTTTTCTCTGGATCTCTGGGCAATGGATAATAGTAGAGCTCATGGACTCACCATTCCTTGTTTGTATTACATAACTGTGCCTCCCTCACTTTCAAATCATACTTTTCTAATGATATTCTTTGGGCCACTTCACCTGAATAATTTAGTCATTATGAAAAAGAAATGATAAAAGACAAAAGACAATGTTTCATTTATGTTAAACTAGACTTTTCCATAAATACAAGTATGATATTAAGAATAAGAAAAGATACACAGAATTAAGTTTGTATTAGATATAATTTATAAAAGTTTCTCTGTGCTTATATGTATATACCCATATATACATTTGTATGTGTACATTTATTTATTTCTGTACCTCTAGCTATCTCTACCCTTATACGTATATTTATATCTAGACAGATGTTTATATATATATATATATATATATATATTAAGAGACATAGATGATGGCAATATAGATATGTTAATATAGATAGAGATAATAAACCACTGGGAAAGTAATTTTAGCTTATTCTCTAACATCTATTACAGAGGTGAAAACTTACCATAAGAACTCAGCAAGACCCTCCAAACTAAGTCAGCATATAGTATTTTTTATTGCTGACATTAACAAATAGCAACTAACATGAACATTTCTATATACACAGTAGAATAGAAAGTGTATTATACTTGAAACTGTAAATCTCTGTTATGGACAGCTTCAAATGTCTATTAAGTTCAATATGTAATTTTAAAAACAATGCTGTTTGATCCATTCTGGTTTTCCTTCTATTCTCTTTGGTACCTTTACAACTACTTTGGTAATATATCTTTTTTGGGGGGAAGGACTGAGGGATCTATTATCCCTACCTTAGTTTTCTCCCTCCTAACCCCTCTCCCCTTTGAAGAGAAAATACACACACACACACACACACACACACACACACACACACACACACACCCCTTTGTTTCAAATATGTAGTCAAACAAAACAAATTCTCCCATGGACCATTTCTGAAAATGTGTCTTATTTATGCTATTTTGGTCCATTAATTCTTTGTCAGGAGGAATGTAACATCCTTTGTCATTGGCCTTCTGAAATCATGGATGATCATTGCATCATATTCCTTAAGCCTTTGAATAGTATTTGTGTTTTCAGTGCTGCTGTTATTATAGAAATTGTTCTACGGGTTCTTTTCTCTAGATAGATAGATAGATGGATGGATGGATGGATGGATGGATGGATGGATGGATGGATAGATAGATAGAGATGGATATATAAACGCCTATCTATAATATAGATATACGTTTGCATGTTGCCTCCCCCATTAGATTGTAAGCTCCTTAAGGGCAGACAATATCTTTTGCCTCTTTTTGCATCCCCAAATCTTAGCACAGTTCCTGGCACATAATATGAACTTAATAATTATTGATTGATTGATGTATCATAGTGTTTTCAACTATTCCCCAACCATTAAGCACATTTTTTGTTTCTTGTTCTTTGCCACTACAAAAAGAGCTGTTATAAATACAGGATGGTCCGAAGTTTTAGTGTAGTTTTAAGCTAATTAGTATTTAAACTGCACTAAGGCTTTTGGGACACTTTATTTCTATACCAAGGAATTCTTTTCTTTCTTTGATCTGTTTGGTAGGCCTAGTAGAGGTATCACTGGTTGAAAGAGTATAAACAATTTAGTAACTTTATGGACGTGGTTTCAAATTGCTATGCTGAATATAAGGAAGATTGTACAGCTTTTTGGGGTCTCCAAGAACTGGACACAACTAAAATGACTGAACAGCAACAACAACAAATAAGAGCAAAGGGAGGTGGGAGAAATACAGGACAACTTGACATTTTTAAGCCTGTGTAATTATTTGGTATATAGGTGCCTATGTGGAGAGAGATTGAAGAAGTCAATAATCTATGTATTTTTACAGACTATTAAATACTATATTTCACACCACATCATTTGGGGGGCTTGTTTCTTTAAAAAAATTAACCCTTGAGGTGTTTATTAGCCTTAAGCATAAAATCTCTTTCCAGTTTCATTTGAATGTATCTGTGATCATTGATGACAGGCTTTCTACTAATGCAAATCATAGCCCTTTCATGTCTTTTACTCTGCGATTTCTGTCAATATCCTCCAGTAAATCTTCCTCAGGGGTTCCAGTCTCTATGTACATAGTTTCCCAAATGTGGTTGAATCTTATATCTTCTTCCTGTGCAATTCTAGGTTCAACTTATTGTCTGTCTATGATACCTGTACATAATATAGATACAGTGATGAACTAACTCATTGAGGTGCCAATACAGTGGGATACTATAATCTGAACAGGATGCAGTTTTTTCTACTTGCTTTACCCAATGCAGAACACTAGGCCAGTCTTCTGAATAGCTTTAGACCTATCTCATTGAGGAAATCCTATAGAATTCCAGGGTTAGATGTGCTGAGTACAATGTCAGAGAACCTTACCATTCATAATAAGCTCCTCTTCCTTTTTTTCCTCAGAGTGTGATATCTTCCATGACAGAATGTGATAATTTGTTGACTATTAGAATTTATTTTGAATTTTTAAAATTCTCCTTTTTATTTGACCTTGCCTTTAGCCAACTCCAAAAAATTCTGAAATAGTACTGAACATTTGGAGTCAGAAACTACTCTGACATGGAGGAGAGGGAGTGAATTTACTTTTTTATGTATGTTGGATTCCAAATGATAAGCATACAGATGGAACTATCTAGCAGATGGATAGAGATTTGATGTGAGGGTTCAGAAAAGTGGTTAGGACTGAAAATATAGATTTGTTGAGTCATATACACAGAAATCATATTTGAAATTCTAGGAGCAGTTGATATTTCTAAGTGAAAGTATGTGGAGAATGAAGACTAGAACTCTAAGAAGTAGGCCCCATGGTGAAGTAGGAGAAGGAAGTGTACCTGATCTGAAGGAAACAGTTAAGATGGAGAGAGAGATAGAAAAATATGTTGGAGTGAGAAAGGTATCTTTGATGAAGCAAAGTCCTAGAGAAAATGAGAGAATATGGAATGGGGAGCATGGGGAGAGAGGGGATTCAATTTCATCTAGGTGTATTCTAAAATGTACTTTTTTTTCCTTTGGAAAGGAAGGAATGAAGAACTTGAGTGATAGAGAGATATTTGGAATTAGAAAGGAGCATGGATGCAGGAACTTACCCTGAATGATCTTAGTCTTCTCTGAAAAGTAGGAGAGAAGGTCCTCTACTTTTCAGGGAGGAGAGCTTGTAATCTGAGGAATGTGGAAGAGATTTTTCTTTTTTAAAAGCAATTGGGGTTAAGTAACTTGCTCAAGGTTACACGGCTAGTCATTATTTATGCGTGGGTGCTCATTTTCTGAGGCCGGATCTGATCTCGGGTCATCCCAACTCCGAGGCCAGTGCTCTTACTCACTGTGCCACCTAGCCGCCCCTTTAGGGCAATTGGGGTTAAGTAACTTGCCCAAGGTTACACGGCTAGGTTTTTGTTTGTATGGATTAAGTGTCAGAGGCCGGCTCCGAACTCAGGTCCTTCTGATTCCAGGGCCGGCGCTCTATTCACTGCGCCACCTAGCCGCCCCGGAAGAGATTTTTAATAGCTATTATAGGGAAAGAATTAGAGAATCAGAAAGGTTTACCTGGAAGTATATGGGAAGAATCAGACTCTTATTTTTAGTTTTTGAAAGGTCAATTTTGAATCCTCAAATCACACATCAAAGTTAATTTTATTGATTCCATTTTTAAAATTGCACCTGTCGTGGAGCCATGCCAGTAGACACATACAAAATGAAAGCATTAAAACAGATAAAAGATAACAAGACTAGAATGTTGTAAACTCGATTACTTATTTAAAAGCCATTAGCCTTAAAATGTTAGCCAGTCAGGGGAAAAAATCCCATTTTACAAAAGCTGGGATTGAAGGTCAGCTAATGGGAAATGGATAAAATTAGTACAGGCAGGGAGTTCAATAAGGTGGTCTTCTAGTGGGAAATACCTGGCCTTATTCTTTGGTAGAAGATATAGGAAATCTTCTTTGGACACATCCTTGAAGACCTCAGTTGCCTTGATGGTAAACTGAGAAGAGAAAAGTTGATTGCTATGCAGGTTGCACAGACCTCAAATCATGTGGAGCTCTCCCAGGCACATGTGGGCTTCAATATAAGAATAATTACTACCTGAAAATTCAGATTTACCTAACAGGTGTATTAAGAGCTGGTGGTGATGATTCACATTATCAAAAGATTATTTTCAGGATTCCTTTAAAGAATGAGCTCTCTTAGATATAAAATGTACTTTGATTTACATATAACTTTTCAGGAGTAAGCATGTTGCATAAAGTGTCAGACAGCACTGTTGGCTAATTCAGTAAAATTCAGGAAATGTTCTTAAGTGACTGCTGTTCACATAGCAGACTTTGTGCTGGAGATAAAATGCCAAAATTGCAAAGAAGCCTTACCCTCAAGCACCATACATTCTACTGTTAGGGATGTAGCACATATTCAGGTAGATACATTTGAAGAGGGAAAGAGAAATAACAAGGGGGCTGCTAGATGGTACTGCAGTGGATAGAGCACCTGGCCTAGTCTTTTACTTGAGATGAAATCTGGCCTCAGATGCTTACTAGCTGTGTGACCCCTGGCCAAGTCATTTAATCCTTTTTACCTGTTACTGTTACCCTGTTAACTATCTACCTCAGTTTCCATATCTATAAGAGCTAGATAAGAAAATGGCAAACCATTCCAGTGTCTTTACTAAGAAAACCCCAAAATGGGGTTACAAAGAATCAAACACTGATCAACAAAAATGGATTAGGTCAGTGAGTGCTTTTCTTGCCTCTAACAGTGCTGACACTTTGTCTACAATTCATGTTCTTAGAGGTTTCCTAGAGCACTGAGAGTTCATGGTATTTGCCCAAGATAATATAGTCAGCATGTTTCAGAGATATAACTTGAACTTGGAGCCCTCCTTGCTTCCCCATCAGTTTTCTTTCTACTGCCTCTCTTAATAAACAAAACACCTAATTGTCATTGGATTTTGGCAGTTCACTGGATGGAGAGAGACACACATAGCAAAGTAGAAGCTAAAGGAATAAAAGTAGGAAAAACCAAAAAAAAATTAAAGGGAAGAAAAGAAAGGGGAGAGATAGGGAAGAGGAAAACTGTTCAAATTCTGTGTTTCCTGTTTAATGTCAAGGTGACTGATGCTTTCGTTGATCTCCCAGTGCTTAATGATGATTTTTTAATATCTCTTTAACAATTTTCTAATATTTGTGACTTTGTGTTCTTTGAAAAGAATTATTTCAAAATGGAGGAGCCTAGTTAATGATCTAGCTTTAGGGAATTCCCCCACTTTGGCTCTGAGAAGAAGAATTTGTGCTTTTGGTACTGAAAATCCCTAGCCTGTATTTCCTTTGTGTGCTAAAATATGTGTTTACCCTGAGGCCTCCAGCTCTGTTGCCTGGGGGAGAAGATGCCTTTGAAACTGACACTACTAAGAAAGGCTCCCTTAGGTCTTCCAGGGGCAGATAATGTTATATTTCACGGCAAAGAGATTACTACAATCAAGGCATGGGCTAATATATAACAAGGAAAATGAATTTTACTCCCAAAGTATTATATGGTACATTTGCAAGTACACAGGATTTGGAGTCAGAGGTCTGGCTTTAGAATTCTTGCTCTACCACTTATTTCTTGTGTGATCTCAGCACTTGCCAAAGTACCTGGCACCTTGTCAGTGCTTAATAAATGTTGATTGATTGATAGATGAGTTGAAATTAGGCAAGTCACTTTGTCTCCCTTAGTTCCTTCATCTGTAAATTGGAGGGTTTGGATTGTATGACTATGAAGTCCCTTCTAGTTTTAGTCAGTCAGTTGGCAAGTATTTATTCAGCATTTAATATGCACCAGATGTTGCACTAAATGTTGGGAATACAGAGAAGGGCCAAAATACAGTTCTTGTTTTCGAGAGGCTCATATTTTAGCAAGAGAAGCAACATGCCAAAAATGTACACACAAGATAAATACAGTGTAAATGGAAAGTAATCTCAGGAGTAAGATACTAACAGTAGAGGGGACCAGGACAGGCCCCTTTTGGAAGGTAATATTTGAGCTCAATCTTGAAGGAAGTCAAAAATGTCAGAAAGTAAAGGTGAGGAAGAAGAGCATTCCAGACAGGGAGGAAAGATAGTGAAAAGGTACAGAGTTGGTAGAAGATGAGATATAAACTCCTTATGCTACCATTTAAGGGCCTCCAGAATTGGACTCTGGGTAGCTAGGTGACACAGTAGATAGAACAAGGGGCCTAAAGTCAGG
The DNA here is from genome assembly GCA_011680675.1 of Gymnobelideus leadbeateri. Lineage (NCBI taxonomy): Eukaryota > Metazoa > Chordata > Mammalia > Diprotodontia > Petauridae > Gymnobelideus > Gymnobelideus leadbeateri. The sequence goes on from WOXC01008515.1 coordinate 706,640, forward strand.
AAGACTCATCTTTCTGAGTTCAAATATGGCCTCAAACCCTTACTGACTGGTGTGAATGGAATGGAGAGGACTGATGTGAACTATATTTTAAAGGAAGACCTGGCAATACTTGATAACTGAAAGAATGTGGAAGGTGGAAGAAAGGGAAGACTCACATATTAATCCAAAGTTTCAAATTTGGGTACCTGGGAAGATGGGAGTGCCCCCACCAAAGATAAGAAAGTTAGGAGTAGAAGCAAGCTTAATTTTGTTTTCTTAACTAAAATACCAAAATTAGCATTCCATTAGAGCTCAAGCTCTGGCAGGTCCTGTGGTCCAGGTGTTGGACTGTATGTCTGTCCACCAAGTATGAGTCTGGAGTGGCTCATCAATGTAAGATTGACCACCAGGTGATGAACTGTTTTTAACTACAGCAACTCATATGTTGACATGGAGGAGTTTTGATCTGCAGCTGTAGAAGAAGGATGCATCCAAGATCAAAGCTCTCTGTACTGAAGTACGGAAGTTGAAGTAAAATTCATAAACTCTTCAGATTAAAAAGGGCTTGAGATGTCTTATCTGATTAAAACTTCCATGCAGTACATAATGCCTTCTTTGGCAATTCTGTCAAGTGGTTAGCCACCTCTGTATGACAACATTAAGTGATGAAGAACTCACTCTCTCAGACTGTTCCATTATTAGATGACTATAGCTACTGGGCATTTCTTCTTTAAGTTAAGCCAAAATGTATCTCCATACAACTTTCTACTGATCCTAGTTCTTTCTGAGTCAATAAAAATGGCTATCTTTTTGTATATGAAATATACAAATTTCTACAAATAATTGAAGAAAGTAATCGTGTCTCCCCTTACTTTTCTCTTCTTCTGACTCTCTAACCCCAATTTCATCAATCCTCACTTATTTGGCATGGTTTCTATAGCTTTATCCTGATTTTCATTCTCTGAAAATGTCAGTGTTCTTATTGTTCAAAAGATAGATCTCAAATGTTGTTTGACCAGCGGAGACTAAAGTGAGAATTATGTAATGCTTTGAAATATAGAATATTAGTAATGGAGAGGTTGTTAGAAATCAGTCCAACTTGGACAGCTAGGTGGCTCAGTTAATGGAGCTCTATTTGCATTATTGTTGTGTATATGTTTGTGTACCAAAATCCTCCTGGATTCAGGAAGACTTGAGTTCAAATACAGCCTCAGACACTTAACACAAAAACTAGCTGTGTGACCTTGGGCAAGTCAACCCCAATTGCCCTCCAGAAAGAAAAAAAAAATAAATCAGTCCAACCCCCCATTTTCTATATGGGGGAAGGGCACAGAGTTTGTGGCCTGAGATGGGACTAGAACCCAGCTTATTTGACTCCCACTCAAGAGCTTTTTCAGTTACAATATCTGGCCTTTGTAATTGAATACAAGTTTGTATTATCTTTTTATGTATTCATTTTAACAGCCGCATCTTACCATTGGATCATACTGAACTTGTGGTCAACCATAACCCTGAGCTCATTCACATGAACTGCTGCCAAGCCACATCTCTCCTATCCTGTACTTCTGCAATTGATTTCTTAAAATATAAATGTAGGAACTTATGTTTACTCCTGTTAAATTTCGTCTTGGTGGATTGGGCCTAGCATTTCCACCTTTGGAAATAATTTCCTCTCTTGATTTTGTTATCTTAACATTATTATCTTATCCCTTCTAGCTTTGTGCTAGCTTCATAAGACAATAAGAAAGCTTTCTCTAAAGTCATCCAAGTCATAATTTCATATAATAAGCATATATTAAGCACCCACTAAGTGAAAAGAACTGGTCTTAGTGGTATGGGGGGGTGGGGGAGACAAATAAATAGGACCCTTCATGTTGTTTTTTTACCCTGGCTGACTCTTGGGCCTGGAATGTTTTCCCTCCTCAACTCAGCTTCTCTGAAAGACCAACTACTTTCAAGACTCAGCTCTTAGCTCAATGGTCACCTCCCAGAGAAGTCTTTCTTGAATTGCCCAGGCAATAGTGGGTCCCATTATCTTCTATTTATTTGGAAGATACTTTGCATTTATTCATTTGTGTGTAAATTGTTTTCTCCCAGTAGAATGCTATTTCTTGGGGAGATAGATTATTTTGTTCCCAGTTTCTTATGCAAGCCTCATTCTTATTCTCTGTGTGTATGTGTGTGAAAATGTTTGTTACATTCAAAAGAAAAAAGAAAATTTAATGGAAAAAAAAGCATGGCACCTACCTTCATGGAGCTTACACAGATTTTGATACACAAACATATACACAATAGTAATGCAAATAGAGCTCATGTGTGGGACAAACTAATTGCTTATTAAGGTCTAAGGAAGGAAAGATCATTTCTGATTGGGTGATGAGTGACCAGGGGGGAACTTATGAGGAACTGGGGGTAGTCAGCGGAGTCAGGCAGAGGAGATCCAATCCAGAAAGGAAGGTGAGAAAAAGAGGAGGGGAGGAAGAACAGAATTTGCCTCCAGTCTTAAACTTCTGCCCTTGATTCTCATTATCCCTACCCTGTTGCCTGACACTCTGCTCTGCACTCTCACCCCATCTCCATTTTTCATTCACTAGCTACTGTGAGCTTTCCCCTTGGTGAAATGCACAGAAACCCAAGATACTTCTTGAAAACATGTCTAGTACTAATCTCTGTATTCCAAACAAAGAGAAAGCATCTTTAGGCTCTTTTTGCCCATATTTATCTTTGATGGAACTTTTTGCAACCTTGCCTGTGAGCCCCATTTCTTAATCAGTCCAAGATACTACATTGCCTATCTCTAGAGCTTCAGGATAGGAATCACAATAATGCACATTTTCCTATGCTTCTCATAGGGATCACTTTGGAGATTATTGCTGAAGTTAATAGTCTAGCTCCAGTCTACCTTTCCAGACTTATTGTACCTTATCCCCCACTTACACAATCTCTGGTTCAGCCAAACTATTCTACTTGATGTTCCTCATGTACAATTTTCATTCCCTGTCTCTGTGAAGTCCATTCCCCAGGCATGGAATGTACTTGTTCCTCACTTCTCAGTCTTAGGGTCCCCACTGAGTTTCTATTTGAAATTTGTTATTATTTACTTAAATTTAGCATTCTTTTTTTAAAAATTGCCTTCTAAATTTTCTCCCTCCCTGCTATCCAACTCCCACCCATTGAAAAGGCAAGAAAAGTGATATCGGGGCGGCTAGGTGGCGCAGTGAATAGAGCGCCGGCCCTGGAATCAGAAGGACCTGAGTTCGGAGCCGGCCTCCAACACTTAATCCGCACAAACAAAAACCTAGCCATGTAACCTTGGGCAAGTTACTTAACCCCAATTGCCCTAAAGGGGCGGCTAGGTGGCGCAGTGAGTAAGAGCGCCGGCCTCAGAGTTTGGATGACCCGAGATCAGATCCGGCCTCAGAAAATGAGCACCCACGCATAAATAATGACTAGCCATGTAACCTTGAGCAAGTTACTTAACCCCAATTGCTTAAAAAAAAAAAAAAAGAAAAGTGATATCAATTACATGTGTGAAATCATGTAAAACATATATCCTAATTAACCCTGCTTTAAAAACTGAAGCAAGAAAAAAAATATGCCCTTGATCTTTATTCAGACTCCATCAGTTCTTTCTCTGGAGGTTGATAGCATTTTTTAACCTAAGTCCATAAGAATGGTCTTGGATCATTGTGTTTTTTTCCAATTTATTTATTTATTTTTAGTTTTCATTTCTACAAGATTTTACATTGCAGTTTTTCTCCCTGTCTTTCCCCTACCTCCACCCCAAGATAGCAAGCCTACTGAATACCCCTTTCCCCAATATGTTCTCTCTTATATCCTCCCCCATACCCCCTATAACTTTCTAGTGGGGCAAGATGGATTTCTCTGTCCCAATGCCTGTATATCTTATTTTCCAATTGCATGTATAAAATAATTTTTTTAACATTTGTTTTTAAAACTTTGATTTCCAGATTCTTTCCCTTCGTCCCTCCTCACCCACTCCCACTGGGAAGACAAGCAATTCAATATCGGCTGTACATGTGTGGTTACACAAAACATTTCCATAGTAGTTATATTGTGAAAGAGTAACTATATTTCCCTCCATTCTATCCTGCCTCACCTACTTATTCTATTTTCTACTTTGACCCTGTCCCTTTTCTTTTTCTTTTTTTTTTAAAGCAATTGGGGTTAAGTAACTTGCTCAAGGTTACACGGCTAGTCATTTGATTTATGCGTGGGTGCTCATTTTCTGAGGCCGGATCTGATCTCGGGTCATCCAAACTCCGAGGCCGGTGCTCTTACTCACTGCGCCACCTAGCCGCCCCGTTAGGACAATTGGGGTTAAGTAACTTGCCCAAGGTTACACGGCTAGATTTTTTTTTGTTTTTGTGTGGATTAAGTGTCGGAGGCCGGCTCCGAACTCAGGTCCTTCTGATTCCAGGGCCGGCGCTCTATTCACTGCGCCACCTAGCCACCCCCCTGTCCCTTTTCAAAAGTGTTTGCTTCTAACTACCCTCTCCCCCAGTCTGCCCTCCCTTCTGTCATCTCCCATCTTATCCCCTTCCCCCCTACTTTCCTGTAGGGTAAGCTACCCAATTGAGTGTGTACGTTATTCCCTTCTTAAGCCAAATTCAATGAGAGTAAGGTTGCCCCATTCCCTTTAACCTTCCTGCTCTTCCCCTCCATTGTAACAGTTTTCTCTTCCTCTTTTATATGAGATAATTTACCCTATTCTACCTCTCCCTTTCTCCTTCTCCCAATGCATTCCTCTTGTACCTTTTAATTTTATTTTTAGATAGCATCCCTTCTTATTCAACTCATCCTGTACCCTCTGTCTATGTATACATGTACACACACACACACACACACACACACACACACACACACACACACATATATAGATACACATGTATACCCTCCTATACATAAATATATGTATATATACATATACATACACACACATACACACACACACACACCTATATATTCCCTTCAACTATCCTCATCCTGAGAAAAGTCTCATGAGTTACAATTGTCATTTTTCCATGTAGGAATGTAAATAGTTAAAATTTAATAAGTTCCTTATGATTTCTTTTTCCTGTGTACCCTCTCTTGCTTCTTGTATTTGAAAGACATTTTCTGTTCAGCTCTTGTTTTTTCATCAAGAATGCTTGAAAATCCTCTATTTCATTGAATGACATATTTTCCCCTGAAGCATTATACTCAGTTTTGCTTGCTAGGTAATTCTTGGTTTAATCCTAGCTCCTTTGACCTATCATATCATATTCCAAGCCCTTCAATCCTTTAGTGTAGAAGCTACTAGATTTTGTGTTATCCTGATTGTGTTTCCACAATGCTCAAATTGTTTCTTCCTGACTGCTTGTAATATTTTCTCCTTGACCTGGGAACTCTGGAATTTGGCTATGATATTCCTAGGAGTTAACTTTTTGCAATCTTTTTTCAAGAGGTGATTGGCGAATTCTTTCAATTTCTATTTTGCCCTCTGGTTCTAGAATATCAGGGCAGTTTTGCTTCGATAATTTCTTGAAGGGTAATTTCTAGGTTCTTTCTTTGATCATGGCTTTCAGGTAGTCCAATAATTTTTAAATTATCTCTCCTGGATCTATCTTCCATATCCGTGGTTTTTCCAATGAGATATTTCACATTGCCTTCTATTTCTTCATTTGTTTGGATCTCTTTTATTGTATCTTGATTTCTCATAAAGTCATTAGCTTCCAATTGCTCCAGTCCAATTTTGAAGGAATTATTCTCTTCAGGGAATTTTTAAAATTCCTTTTCCATCTGGCCAATTTGCTTTTTAAGGCATTCTTCTCCTCATTGCTTTTTGGACCTCTTTTGCCATTTGAGTTACTCTACTTTTAAAGGTGTTATTTTCTTCAGTGTATTTTTGGGTCTCCTTTAGCAGGCTGGTGACTTGCTTTTCATGATTTTCTTACATCATTCTCATTTCTCTTCCCAGTTTTTCCTCTCCTTCTCTTACTTGATTTTCAAAATCCTTCTTGAGATCCTCCATGGCCTGTGGCCAGTAGATATTTTTCTTGGAAGCTTTTGATGTGGGAGTTCTTCATTGTCCTCCTCCATTTCCATGCTTTGATCTTTTTTGTCCCCCAAAAATGATTGTATGGTCTGATTGCACTTCCTCATCCTGCCAGTTACTTGACTTTTGAGCTCTTTGCCATGGTAGAACTCTGCTTACAGAATGGAGAGAGCTTTGTCCCAAATTCCTGGGGTTTTCACAGCTGCTGGAGCTATTAGTTGGGTGCCCTTTCTACAGCCCCCACAAGCTCTGGCTCACTGGCCACACACCCCAGGACCAACACCTAAGACTGTGATCCAGATCCAGGCAGGTCAAAGCAAGAGCGATTACCCTCTGAATGGTCGCTTGGTCCCCCTATGATCTGCAGGCCAGGAGCTCCAGAGGCAACCACAGGGCAGCAGCTGCAGCCATAGTACTGCTGCCACCTCTGCTGTCCCAGGGGCAGGGGCCAGACTGCACTCTTCTCTCACCCAGTTTCAAAAGAATTCCCTGCTGACCTTTTACTTTCTCTTTGGTGTTTATGGGTTGAGAAGTCTGGATAATGCCACAGCTGCTGATTCACTCTCCTGAAGTCTGCTCTGACCAATCTGGGCCTCGAGTATGGGCCAGCTTGGCTCATGGAGTACTGCCCTTGGCTCCCAGCTCAGTGTGATAGACCCTTCCTGTTGGCCTGCCAGGCTGCCTTCAGCAGGATATTTTTTCTCTCTGTCACTTTGTGGGTTCTATAGCTCTAAAATTTGTGTAGTTATTTTTTACAAGAATTGGAGGTGGTTGGAATGGGAACTCAAGCAAGTTCCTGCTTTTACGCTGCCATTTTGGCTCTGCCTCCTCCCTCCCCCCTGTCTTTGTATTGATTTGAATAACTCAGTTATTCACCGTTAATCATCATAAAGTATTGCTGTTACTGTGGATAAAGTTCTCTTGCTTCTACTTGCTTCACATTGCATGAGTTCATATAAGTCTTCCCAAGTTTTTCTGAAACCAGCCAGCTGTTAGCCAGTCTGTTTCAAAACTCAGCTTAAGCTTGATGTTTTAATTCAGGTTTTCCTGATCTTTATCGCCATCAACACTAACTGTTGGACATTTGCCATCAGCAGTATGTCTAAGTGCCCTGGGCCTCCTGCAAAACCTCAGGTACTTTGGTATTGTTATTTTCTCTGGCATTTCTGAAACAGCAGCATATCCTCCAACTACAGCTGGTGCAGTATTCTTCTTATCTAAATGAAGTGGGAAGGGTGGGATAAGGTTAGTATTATCTGTTCTTCCCAGTTCCCTGTAACTTGTTAGCATCAGACCAGTCAGCATCTACATAATGAAAATCACTCATAGGTGGCCTAATGATAGTTACAGGCTCAGGCAGATACTGATCTAGATGGAAGGAGGGAGATAGAGGAATTATTTATGTGCCCTATAACTTTGCCTGGGGTCTCAAAAGTACAGAATGCCTAAATATAAATCTAACTCTATTTCCCTGGCCTAGTCATTTTCTAGTTCCATGTTGTTTGATGGTATGCTTCTCAAATGTGTAGGTGGCACAAATTTAAGAGGGGTGGCTAACCCCTGAACCCCTATATATCTTCACCAGTCCTATATACTTTGTCCATTTGTCCTTTTCACCAGCATCCACAGATGAGGTGGTCCTTCTTCTTACCAAGGCCAACTTCTCTCCTTGTATCACTGCTCTCATCCTCTTTTGTTTCCTCTAGCAGCTTTCCCGGGATCAGGAAAAACAAAACAAAAACATTTGATTCAGTATAACCAAGTGTACCCTTATAGGTTTTCTTTAAGCAAGGCTCTTTTGTGGATGTGTTAAAATATGCATGATTCTGCCACAGGTAGAAGGACCAAGGTAACTTTGTTCAACAACTTGCTGAACACTAACTGTGTTCTAATAAGCCTGCTTATTAATGTCAAGCTAGACTTAAATAGGATGAGATGTGGTCATCTAAGATATTTGTTAATGTCACAGAGGGTGAATTCAGGAGTACAGGTGATAAGCTTCTTGTCTAGGGAAAGGTCTACTGCTTCCTCTAAGGCATGGAAAAAGGAGAGGAGGATGGTCAAAGATGTAGAAGTGTTTGAAGTAGAGCCTTAACTTGGTATTTCAGTACCTGAAGCAAATTCAGTTGAATAGAGAAAGATGGATAGGTCTGCAGTAGGATTGCTATTGTGTGTGGTTGAATTAAACCAAATTCAAATACAGAGATTTCATGATAGCTTACAAGGTTTAGTACTGAACTTATTAGAAAGGAAAGAGAGTGACCTTGAGATCCTTCAACAGCAAGGATCTGAATGGCCTGGCATTAACTTTAAAGGAGGTAGGATGGTTGCCTAATAATAGTGGCAAAAAGAAGTCTGAAAGTAGAAGTGGGGAGCAAAGAATATGCCAGGTCTTCTTTATGTCTGACCTTGGAGAGGGTACCAAAAGATGTAGTGTTTTTAGGACAAAGATTTCAGTGAGTACCAGAAATGGAAAGAATCTGAAAGAGATCCAGGATAAATGAGAGTTTATTAAATGTAGAGAAAGGTTCTAGAGGGCATGAGAGAAAGGCAGAGTAGAGGAGAATGGGCACGGGGAATGCCTAGAACAATGATTATTCTTCAGAGAGAGGAGTATTATTACCAATATTGCCATTTTAAAGATAATACCTTATTCCATATTTGAGGAATTCCTTTATTGAGCCTGGATAAATAATTAGTATCTCTTGTCTATTCTCTACCATTTAATAGTACTTCCTATTTAAACAGGCAATTATGCAGTAAGGATGCCAGCATACCAAGGATGCACAAAGACTATCCAGGCACAAGACTTATACATGCTGGTGAGGTTTAATTTAAGGGTAGAGTTACAATTGATAAGTTTCAAGTAGAGTGAGAACTAAGGTTCTCTAGAATCTCAGCTTCTTCTAGCAGAGAGATTTATGTGTGTCTGGGCTTATAGATCATGTCTGACATCAATTAGATTCACCTCCTGTGATGGGAGAAATACAAGAAAGGTATAGTTTGCTGTTTTATTTTATAGTGAATGTTCTCTGATATACGTTGGTGATGTCTCAGAGTTTCCCCATTTTTAAGGGCTCCTAAGCTAAATAAGAGGTAGATAGACATAGGATTAGTGTGTGTGACCTTTATGTGTGCTCAAGACCTTTGGCTAAGTTAGGGGCTGTGAAATCTCTATCTTTACATTCATATGACCAAGGAGTGATAAAATAAATCCCTCTCCTTCCCAAATGGATGTTCATCTGTAAGATTATAATTTTTCTTTTGGACAAATGGACCTCTGAGGAATGATAGCAGTGTGCCAAAGAGGAAAGGAAAACAAAAGGATCCATTAAATTTGGAGTGAGCAAGAAAAAGGCTGTTTATGTATATGTACATGAGTTATCTAATACTAGCATCTCTGCCTTTATTTCAAACTCTCCCTATGCAGAAAGGACTTTTTTTTTTTAAGCAATTGGGGTTAAGTAACTTGCTCAAGGTGACACGGCTAGTCATTGTTTATGCGTGGGTGCTCATTTTCTGAGGCCGGATCTGATCTCGGGTCATCCCAACTCCGGGGCCGGCACTCTTACTCACTGCGCCACCTAGCCGCCCCTTTAGGGCAATTGGGGTTAAGTAACTTGCCCAAGGTTACATGGCTAGGTTTTTGTTTGTGTGGATTAAGTGTCTGAGGCCGGCTCCGAACTCAGGTCCTTCTGACTCCAGGGCCGGCGCTCTATTCACTGCACCACCTAGCCGCCCCTGGACTTTTTTTTAAAAAGCAATCTTTAAAAATAATCCTATAAAATTTATTTTCCCTACTTCTAAAAGCAGGCTTAGCAGGTAAACAGAGTCATACATTTTTTTCTAAGCCATTGGGGAGGAGAGTCAAAAAAGACCTGGGAGGGAAAAATACCTCCAAGTACAACCCTGAAAGTCATCAAATACAAGGTATTTTGAATAAATTCATTTAAATAAATTTAATATATTTTCCAAATGGAAAGGAAAATAAAGATTTCACACTGTAAGGACATAGTTAATTGTCAAAGTAGGCTAGGAATTTTGTTATAATAAATAACATAACAAACATATATAGGGCCAGCTAGCTGAGTAGGATTCCCTTCCCCTTCTGAAAGCAATATTCACTTTACATTAAGGATGGGAAGATGGCATTTCAGCATTAGAAAGGGAGACTGTAGCAGTAATTGATAACAGAGGCTGATCATGCTGTTAACACATCATCCAATGGGAGTAAACAGAAACTGATTCCCACTTTCCTATGTGACACACTAGGAACACTTTACCCCAGGAGAAAGTTAGGTTCAAAGAGCAGAGTATGGTACTATGATGTCCATGGGACCCTAGGAGTTTGTAGTCTGGCAGCCTGTGGGCTGGGTGAAGGAATAGGACCTTCAAGGATATGGGGGAGTTCAAGAATGCCTCTCTTTTCAGAGTTTGGTGCTTAGGTTCAAGCCCTGGATATCCAACACTAGCTTTTGTGATTTTGAGATATTAAGTAGGGACAGTAGAAGGAGCCCATGGAAAGTGTACTCTGTTTTCACAGTAAAGTAGGAAGGAGGGAGGAGAGGAGAGGAGAGGAGAGGAGGAGGAGGAGAGAGAGAGAGAGAGAGAGAGAGAGAGAGAGAGAGAGAGAGAGAGAGAGAGAGAGAGAGAGAGAGAGATTAGTAGAAGGGGCATCAAGGACTTGAGAAAAGAAAGATTTGTCATAGTTACTTAGGGGAATGAGATAGTCAAGAAAGAAGAAACGTTTTTGGTGCAGCAATGACAGCTCAGATGATATGAGATAATTTAAATTTGTAGTGGATTTAGTCAGCATAGTGATATAGCTTTTGACAGTATTTAATAGCTTAGGAGGATAAGCAGAGAGGGTAGAGGACAGTGTATAGGTGAACCAGTTAACTAGGGATTCAAGACTGAAAAGAGGAAAGACTGAAAAAGAGCGGAAGTGAGCTAGAAAAGGTGGAAGGATGAGAGATTTACTTATAAGTGATAGTTATTCCTGCTTTATTAGATCCCACCTGACCTGTTTACTGTGTCTTTAATCATTTAGTCATTATTGCTTTTTGAATACTCCAGGGAATAAAAAATTCAAACTCTCCATTTATAAAACTCTTATATCTCACAGGCCTATCTGGGAGCAGAGAGGGTACCAGTATATTCCAGGGTTAGGTGAGAGATTAAAATGTGTGTGTAAGTCCAAGATTTGAGAGAGTCAACAAGCCTGGAAGAGATAAAGCAGGCTTGGTTGGAACATGATTCTAAGATCTTGGAATCAACAGAGCAAATACTAGCCAAAAATCCACCAATCAGTGATATACCAGATAGAAAAGCAAGCCAGGAAAGCATGGTCTGAGGACAGGTGCAGTGCGTGAAAAGCCAAGAAGGATACACATGGGATGAGGTCAGGAGAACAACAGGGGAAGAGGAGTGTGGTGATTCAGATAATGACAATTACTTCACTCTGAGCAGCTCAAGGCAACATCATATGATGGTGGTAGTCTGCTAAGTGCTCTCCCCTGCTCCCACCCAAAGCTGCAGCTGTGGGCTCAGACAAACATACTTAATACCTTGAGCCAAGCCGAGCTTATGTCTGTATAGACGTGGTAACTTGGATGTGCGGCTTATTTATGGTTGTGCTCTTCTAAAGGGAGCTAAAATGTGTAACACTAAAAATGCCAGAGAAAATGAGAAGGGAAGTTTCAGTCTTGGTTCCTACTATATTCTTTTTGGCAGGAAAAATAGTCACCATTGTTTTTATTTTTTCTTTTCTTTCTTTTTTTTGCATTTTGGAGGACAGAAGGTAGGACAATGGGGGTTAAGTGACTTGCCCAAGGTCACACGGCTAGTTTTTTGTGTTAAGTGTCTGAGTCAGGATTTGAACTCAGGGCCGGTGCTCTATTCACTGCTCCACCTAGCTGCCCCAGTCAGTGTTGTTTTTCACAGGTATGTAACCTCAGATTATTCCCAAATAGTGTTGTTAACTCTCCCTAGACCCTGGTGTAGCATCACCTCAGTCCCATGAGAGATTCTGAGGGAAAATACCCTCTTCATCCCACTTTCCTGGCTGCTTTTTTACAAGTTTCAATGGAAAGGCAGTCATTCAGGGATCCATGACCTCCGAAGCCTGGACTCTCTCTGCTTCCTCCTCTCTTTCTTCATGCTTCCTCTGTCAGCAGAGTAGTTGTAAAGGGAAGCTCCACTATGCCAGCAAGGGTTCTGTCTAGTCCCTTGTTTGAGAATCTCAGCTTACCAAAGCTCCAGCTTGGGTGAAAATGCTGCCACACACTCTCAATGCAAACGACCACCGCTGCTGTCTTCCTGTGTCTATGATTCCACAGCCTTACATCTGCTGCTTTACTAATGCTTCTGATTTGCTCACGCCATACACAGATGCAAGTAAATATTCAAAGTGAGAACAGAAGCATTTATTAAGTTTTTTTTTAAGATTTTCATCAGAAATGCCCAACTAACTGAGGCACAAAAAGACTTTTGGTTTGCATCATTCAGAAACTACCTGGATTTTCCACTTTGGCCATATGATAATTTAAAAAGATAGAAAGGTCACAGCCAGTTAGAGGTTAATCTAAAAAGAATGAAATGATTTGGGAGGATTCCAAGTTCTTTATATGAGTCAACAGTAACAATATGGCCATCAAAACAGTGAATATAATGTTAAGTTTCAATAAGAGACGTAGCTTCTAGGTCGGATAGGTGACAGAGCCACTCTGCTATGGTCTGGTTGGTCAGATAGCAAACATTTATTAAGCACCTACAAAACACTGTGTGGGCACCACATTTTCAGAAAGACAGTGATAAAATGGAAAATGTTCATGGGAGCAACCAGAATGATGAGGGGCCTCAAGAGCAAGTTCCAGGGGGCTCATTTAAAGGAACTTAGGGATGGTTAACAGCAGTAATGAAGACTCCAAGGGAACACGGTAGCTATCTTCAAGTATTTGAAGGGCTGTAGTGTGGAAGGGAAATTTATCCCCTGAGGACAGAACTAGGAGCAAAGAATCCAAGTTGTAAGAAGGCAGCTAGCCAGGCTAGCTAGACTTGAAAGAATATGAAGGGAGTAAAGTATTAGAAGACTGAAAATGTAGGGGAAGGGTCCACGTTGTGAAGAACTTATAGTGCCCAAGATAGGAATTTATATTTGATCTTGGAATTAATAAGGAACCATTGGAATTTATTGAGTAAAGAAGTGGTATAGATTTATATTTTAGGAAAATAACTTTGGCAGTTGTGTGGAGAATAGATTGGACTGGGTTAAAACTTGAAAGAGAGAGTTTAATTAGAAGGCTTTTGCAATAGTCCAGGTGAAAAGCTTTGAGGGCCTGAATTAGAGTGGTTGGTGTCTGTGTGAGTGGAATGAAGAGGTCTGCAATTGATGATGAAGAGAAAAATCGCAAGCTATGTGCCATGATTGAATATGTAGATGTAGTGAGTCGAGGATGACACTGAGGTTGCCAGCTTGGGTGTTTGGGAGGATTTTGGTGCCTTCAAAAGTAGAAGGAATATTTTAAGAGAGGTTTGAATAAAGGAGGGACAATAACGAGTTCAGTTTCAAACAAATTAAGTTTGAGATGCCTATGAATATTCAATTTGAAATGTCCAGTAGGCAGTGTTGATGAATGACTAGAGTTGAGGACAGAAACTGTGGTTGGACAAATAGGTCTGGAAATTATCACATAGAGATGATAATTGAACTCATGGCAGCTGATAAGATCAAGTATAAGACTATAAAGAAAAAATGAAAAGTGGGTTGAAAAAGAACCTTAAGGGCCACCCACAATTAGTTGGCAGGATATGGATGATGAACCAGCAAAGCAGACGGAGAAGGAATGATTAGACAAGTAGGAGGAGGAAAACCAAATGAAATGAATGTAATAGAAACCCAGAGAGGCAAGAAGTTTATGGAGAAGGAGGTCAGCAGTGTCAAAGGCTAAAGAAAGATCAAGAAACACAAGAATGGGGGGAAAAGACAATTCGTTTTGCCCACTGAAATTTGCCATTGATTAATTTGGAGAGACTGATTTCAGTTGAAAGATAAGGTTAAAAACAAATTGCAGAAGATTTTGAGGGGAATCAGATAGTGGAGACACTAAATATAGATGATTTTTCAAAGAATTTAGCTAAAAAGTGGAGGAAAGATATAGTACAATAACTGTGGGCATGGTAGGATCTAGTGAGGATTTTTTTAAATGGGGGTGACTTGAGCAGCAGGAAAAGAACAAGGAGATAGGGAAGGATTTATTATAGGGAATGTGGATGATGTTGGGGGCAATATGCTTGGAAAGATGGAAGGATGCACGTAGGATTGTGTAAAGCTGGTGGTATGTTAGTATGTAAAGGAGCCCAGGTCCTTTTGTAAAACTTCAAATATCACTAGAAGGAACATCGATAAAGGAAACCAGAGAAACAGCTATAAACTTGTCCATCCTTTCCAAGGCTGTGTAGAAAGTGTGCCAGAATCCCACAGAAGCCCTGAGCAGAGGTAAGCCAGGATGGATGGAAGGCCAAGTGCAAAGCAGTCTGTTCTCATAGCAGGAGACAGAGCCAGAACAGCATTCAGGCAGCCTGGGCCTGAACCCCAGCAGGAAACAAGGCCAGACAATTCCTGCAGAAGATGGGGCCTAGTCTTAGCTTAAATGGAAACATATGATAATTATAGGAGATGCTGTTCTGAGAATTGTTATGTAAGTCCTTGTATAAGAAAAAGCCTCTTTAATAACTGTCCTAACAAATGATGAGGAAGAAGTATTAGAGGTCATTCTCTATTGCATACTAGCCTGTGCTTGCAAATGGCCTTCAAGTAGGTATGATTTGGTCGTGTCATTTAAAATCCATTTTAAATGGCTACAGACAAAACTCTTTGCAGGTCAAAAGGCAGAGAAAGATGGATGATTGAGCTGATGAAGGGTAAAGTAGGTAACTGATGATTCATCATGTAAAAAGTCAGTTGATGTTTCTATATCTTAAGCTCCACTACAGGGAGGTTTCTCTTGTATCTTGTTTCTGGAAGTCTCCCTATGTGCAATAGATTTTATACTAGCAATATCTCTGCAGAGTTGTCTGACACAATAACTCTTAATACCAGTCTCTTCTTTGTCCAGCTGCACAGATCCTTGGAGCCAAGAGGGGAGCTCCAGAAGTCACTGGGGAGACATGGATGCATACTTGGGAGATGTCTACAGCTCTGAGCACCATCGAATGAAGTAAACTACACCTTGGAATGACAACAGAGATGCCTGCTCATGAGATTTGCCGATGACATGAAACCAAGAGTATTCTATCAGGTCAGTATCCAAAAATGGTTCAGTAAAATCATGAGATAAAATCAAATAGGGACAGATGTAGTGTTGTGAACTTGGGTTTAAAAATCGACAGTAACAAGTACATGATAGAGGAAGCATGGGCAGACAAGAATTTCTGTGGAAAGGAAGAAAATGACCTGGGCTTTCTGGTCGCCTGCAAATGCAATGTGCATCAGCAGTATGACAGGTCAGTTAAAGAAGCTAATACATTAAGAGAGACTTGGTGGCCAGGAGAGAGATGCCAATGACAATCCAGTTGGCCTCTGCCCTGATTAGATCATAGCCACAATATTGTATTCATTTCTGGATACCACTTTTCTAAGCAGGATATTGAGAAGCTTGAGAGCATTGAAAGGAAGGTGCTTAGGCTGGTCATGGACTTTCACTTCATGCTGTGTAAAAAGGGTGTGAAGAAAATTAGTGTATTTAGCACGGAATTCTTAGGAGGCACATTTAGACATAGTGTCAGGAAAAAAACTGCCCTCAAAGTAAAGCTCTCCAAAAGTGGGATAAACTGCCTCAGGAGGCAATCTTCAAGTCGAGTTTGATGGCTACTCATTGGGCTTTTTGTAAAAAGTCTTATTGTTTAGGTGTAAATGGAACTGACTCTCCTCTGAGTTCCTGTAATTCTGTGATATACAGTAAGGAATCCTCAGTCCAGAGTTGCCAGAGAGCTGCTTATTTGTCATCACATAGTTTCTACATCCTCAAGTGCTTGACCTCCTCTTTATTTTAGAAGAGTTCTAATTATGATGAAGCATCTGGATGCAAAGAGAAAAAGACGGTCGATCTGTCTGGATGTTTGGTTTACTGGATGTCACGCCGTTTTGGATATGTCCAAAGTCACTGCATTTCATTTTTCATCTGGGAATCTTGTATTTGTATGGACAAAGCCTGTGTATGAGTGTCCATAAGTATTAACAGTGAGACTCATAGCAAGTTAGTACAATATTGACTTAGAATTGAAAGGGACCTTAGAAGGTAATTTAATCCACCACCTTCATTTTATAGATGAAGAAAGAAAGGCAAACAGTTTAAGTAATTTGCCCATGGTAGAAAATGGCAAAGCCAGGATTGTATACCATTCCCATGGATCCTTTGGTCTAGCTACCTTATTTTTTGGGTCTAGAAATTTGTTCCCTGAGAAAAGTTTCCAGGCTCACAAAGCTACTTAGAGAGTGTCAGGATGCTTAAAAGATTTTGTTTCAAACTCTTTTTCAGTTTAAGCTGTAACCAGGTCTTTGGGTTTTGTACAGATTTTTAATTGGTTGAGTAGTCTTTTTTTAAAAAAAAACTAGCTTGAGCTTTCAATCAGAGCTATTTGGATATTTTGGTTATTTTTCCAGGGCATAATTCAGCTCCTCTGTGTTAAGACTCTGACTTGAAGGAGAGAGATGTTTTGTGCCTAGAATGAATAAAATTAAGCTTTAAAAGAGTTTCTTTAAATATTTAAAGAGCAGTGGGCATTCGTCTCTTGCTTATAAGCCTGAAAGCCTTTTACCACAGAGTAGAAATGATGGAAACTCAGAGCCATTTTTTTGTTATACATGAAGTCAGGTTAACAAGGTAAAATGTAGTCCTTGTAGATTGTGTTATGCTTCACTACTGCATGGTACATTGATCCAGGAATGACATGAAAATTGTACTCTAAGTATTGTGGTAAGGTACTTGATTGTTCATGGTTGGAGCTTAGGAAATTAAATCTCTTCCCATCCCCCTTCCCTCTCTGTTTCCTCCTCCACCCCCCCCCACTTTCTCTTTTCCTTTTTATTGTTTCTTCCTTCAAAACCAAACCCAGGTTATAGTGAATTAAGTCAAAGTGCTTGTTCTTTGTTCTTAAAGAGGACCGTGGCATCAGGAAGGCATGGCCATGACTTGCAAGTGAATTGGATTTAAGTGAGGGAGGGCTGTGTAAAGTCACCAGTCTCACTCTCTCCTTCAGAGCCATCTGGGTCCAGTCAAAGTGGTAGAAGAGTTGGGAGTAAAGAATTATGAAATTAAAGCCAGGTAATTCATAACAAAAAGATAAACAAAAATGAGGTTAGTTATGATATATGTTTTTATGGTATAGCCCTTTAAATTTGGTATAGCACAGTATAAGAGAAAAAGAATGGAATTAAGAGTTATGAGACCTCTGTAGTCCTTCCTTCCTCTTCCCCTCTTCCTCTCGTTTTCCCCATCTTCTTTCCTTCTCTGTCAAACATCCCTGTTGTGGATATACAGTGAGTACTATTAAAAAGGAAGCAGGGGG
The DNA here is from genome assembly GCA_011680675.1 of Gymnobelideus leadbeateri. Lineage (NCBI taxonomy): Eukaryota > Metazoa > Chordata > Mammalia > Diprotodontia > Petauridae > Gymnobelideus > Gymnobelideus leadbeateri. The sequence goes on from WOXC01008515.1 coordinate 724,245, forward strand.
CGGCTAGGTGGTGCAGTGAGTAAGCACCGGCCTCAGAGTTGGGATGACCCGGGATCGAATCCGGCCTCAGAAAATGAGCACCCACACATAAATCATGGCTAGTCGTGCAAGTTACTTAACCCCAATTGCTTTAAAAAAATGAAGCAGAAAACCCCCCAGACCATTTCTAGGTCTCCTTTTCCCTGTCTCAAATCCCCATCGCTCCGTTCTTCGGCTTCAACCTTGTAAGAAAAATGCATAGTGTATCTTGAGTATGCTATGCAGACCAGTCTGAGATCTACGGACAACATAATTATTTCTCCTACCAACAATTGCCTCATTTCTCAGTGCTCTCCCATCGTATTAAAGAAGGCCCCTGTAATGCTAGACTTCTAAATGGAAATTGGCATATTCCTGTTTCGAGTGACATTGGCAAAAGGGGACATCCCTATAATGCTCTGTAAAATCATGAGATCTCCAGGGAGCATGTTAAGCTTCAGAGGGAGTGTGGTATAATGGATAGAGTGCATAAGACCTAGGTTCATGTCCTGAATCTGACAGTAGGTAGGGGACACTTAGCAAGTCTGCTATAAGCTTCAGTTTTCTCCTGTGTAAAACAGGGCTAATATCTGTAGTACCTTGCAAGCCTCATGGGCTTGTTATGAAGCTTAAAAGAAATAAATTATGAAAAGCACTCTGCAAGGCTGGACACACTAAATCAAGGTGACTTATTTCCCTTAGTTACCAATATATGGATGCTTTAGCTTTAGCACATGTATAGCCAATGGAGAGTCAAAGTGGATACATCTTCAGCATTTTTCAGGAAATTGAACTTTACTTGTAGGGTTTCTTAACCTTTTTTCTGTCTCAGACCCCTTTGGCAGTCTATGTAAGTAAGTGTATGGAAACCTTGTCAGAATAGTGTTTTTAAGTGTATAAAATAAAATGACAGGAGGAACCAATGATAATGTGATAACAATCATCAAAAGTTTTTTTAAAAGTAACTTAATGGACTCCAGATTAAAAACTTCTGATGTTAAAACTTTCTTAGTTTTTTTCTTTCAATATGTGGGTTTATAAAACCAATTTTACTTAATTATGATAACTTCACTTGACATGTAAATAGCTTGAGCTCATCCAAAATAAGGGTTATTACATAGTCATCAAAACGTTTATATAAGCAAACTTTTAAAAAATACACTCTTGTATTCATGGTGAATATGCATTTAGAATACATGTCATAATTATAAAATGTCAAAGGTACCATCTTGAAGAACATAGCAGACATCACAGAGAATGAATGATGCAGCATTCAGAAGCTATTTCGAGTGGCAGTATGAGGGGAAATGAGATGTGGAAGCAAAAGAGAGGGGAAGATATTGCCAAAATAAAAGTGGTATACAATTTTGAATACATAGTTCCTTTGTGTGTTTTTAAAAATTTTATGTGATGTGAAAATGATATTTTAAAAAGCCCTTTAAAAAAATCAAGTAAATGTTCTTCAAGCAATTAATGCTATGAAAGCATTTAATGGCAAAAGTGTTTTAACCATGGAAAATGTCGCCTTTCCTTAAGACTCTTTCTAAACATTAAAATGTAATTCTCTGCCTTGATCATGTCACTCTCCCTACTCAGAAACTTTAGTAGTTCCTCTTTGCTCCACGAGATAATGTTCAGACTCCTTAGGTTTTTAAGGCTCTTGACAGTCTGGACTGAACTTACCTCTCCTGTCTTATTTTTTTCTTATTCTCCTGCTAGTGCCTTTATTCCAGGCCAAACCGTATCATTTTTCATTCCGTAAATATAACTTGCTTTTTCCATAACATCATACCTTTCTATTCTCCTAAAATGCCTTCTCTTTACCCTGTTTCCCCCTGTTGAAATTCTATCACTCCTAGAAGGCCTTGCTCAGTGTCTTCTCTATGAAGCCTTCCTTCTCTACCCTACCTGAAAGTAGGTTTTAGCTGGGACTTAAAGGACATCAGGGAGATCAGTAGTTGGAGTGGAAAAAAGAGCATTCCAGGCATGGGTGACAGCCTGAGAAAATTCTTGGAACTAAAAGACTGAGTGTCTTCTTTGTGCAATAGCCAGGAAGCCAATGTCAGTGAATTGAGGAGTAGATATTGGAGAGTTAGCTGTAAGAAGATTGGAAAGTTGGGGAGGGGCGGGGTTATGGAGGGCTTTGAATGCCAAACAAAGAATTTCATATTTGTTCCTGAAGGCAACAGGCCTTCAATAAACTGGAGTTTATTGAGTAGAGAGGTAAGATGATGAGACCCGTATTATAGGGAAATCACTTTAGTGGATAATGGGGAATTGATTGAAGTGGGGAGAGACTTGAGGCAGGCAGAATTGCCTAGGTGTGAGGTGATGAGGACCTGCTCTAGAATGGTGGCAGTGTCAGAGGAGAGAAGGGGGCTTATTCAAGAGATATTACAAAGGTAAAATCAACAAACTTTAACAATAACTTCCATATGGGGGTGGTGGTGAGAGATTCTGGAGAAGCCAGGATGGCTCCTAGGTTGTAAGCCTAGGAGGACGTATTGACCTCTATGGTAATAGGAGAGTTAGGAGGTAGGGAGGGTTTAGGGGAAAAGATAAAGAATTCTGTTTTGGGCTTGTTGAGTTTAAGATATCCAATGGATATTCAGCTAGAGATATCTGAAAGGCACTTGAAGATATGCCACTAGAGGTCAACAGAGAGGTCAGGAGTGGGATAGGTAGATTTGAGAATTATCAGCATAAAGATGGTCACTTAATCCATGGGAAAATAGATCCAGGAGAGATAATTTAAAAATTATTGGACTACCTGAAAGACAGGATAAAAAAAACAACCTAGAAATTATCTTTCAAGAAATTATCGAAGCAAAACTGTCCTGATATTCTAGAACCAGAGGGCAAAATAGAAATTGAAAGAATTCACCAATCACCTCTTGAAAAAGATTGCAAAAAGAAAACTCCTAGAATTATCATAGCCAAATTCCAGAGTTCCCAGGTCAAGGAGAAAATATTACAAGAAGTCAGGAAGAAACAATTTAAGCATTGTGGAAACACAATCAGGATAACACAAGATCTAGCAGCTTCTACATTAAGGGATTGAAGGGCTTGGAATATGATATTCTGGAGGTCAAAGGAGCTAGGATTAAAACCAAGAATTTCCTACCAAGCAAAACTGAGTATAATGCTTCAGGGGAAAATATGTCATTCAATGAAATAGAGGACTTTCAAGCATTCTTGATGAAAAAACCAGAGCTGAACAGAAAATTTGTCTTTCAAATACAAGAAGCAAGAGAAGACAAACAGGAAAAAGAAATCATAAGGAACTTATTAAAGTTGAGCTATTTACATTCCTATATGGAAAAATGATAATTGTAACTCGTGAGACTTTTCTCAGTATGAGGATGGTTGAAGGGAATATATATGTATACATTCATTTATGTTTGTATAGGAGGGTGTATGTGTGTATAAATATGCTTGTGAGTATGTTCATATGTGTGTACATTTATACATAGACAGAGGGCACAGGATGGGTTGAATATGAAGGGATGATATCATTTTTTTCTTTATTAATTTGTTTGTTTACTTTGAGTTTACAAGTTTCAGTTTCCCGGTACTTTGAGTTTCAAATTTTCTCTGCCTCCCTTCCCTTCCCCTTCCCCCATGGTGGCATACAATCAGGTATAGGATCTACAGATACTTTCACATTAGACATTGGACAGGTTGAAAAGAAGGATTGTAATGGATGGAATGAGCAATGGGAAAGAGGAAACCAAACCAAAAAAGAAAGAGAACAAGAGCAGATAATTTGTTTCAATCTGCATTCAAACTCTGTTCTTTCTGGTTCTTTCTCTGAATGCAGACATCTCTCTCCATCATGAGTCTTTTGGAGTTTACTTATAGCACTGTGTTTTTGAGAAGAGTCTGGTCTATCAAAGCTGGTCATCACACATAAGTTGTATCTGTAATGGTGTACAAATTTTTTCCTGATTCTGCTCTTCTTACTCAGCATCAGTTAGTATAAGCCTCTCTAGGTAGATATGAAGTCTATCTGTTCTTCGTTTCTTATGACACAATAATATTCCATTACATTCATATACCATAACTTGTTTAGCCATTCCCCAATTGATGGACATACCCTTAATTTCCAATTCTTTGCCACCACAAATAAAGCTGCTATAAATATTTTTTGTATATATGGGTATTCCTCCCACTTCTGTGATCTCTTTGGGATACAACCCTAGAAATGGTATTGCTGGGTCAAAGGATATAAAATTACTTATGGACCTTTAGGCATAGTTCCACATTGCTCTCCAGAATGGTTGGATCAGTTCACAACTCCATCAGCAATGTATTAGTGTTCCAATGTTTCCACATCCTCTCCAGCATTTATCATTTTCCTGTTTTGTCATCTTAGCCAATCTGACCAGTGAGATTTGGTACCTCAGAGTTGTTTTGATTTCCATTTCTCTAATCAATAGTGATCTAGAGCATTTTTTCATATGCTTATAGATATCTTTAATTTCTTCCTCTGAGAACTGTCTGTTCATATGCTTTGACCATTTATCAATTGGGGAATGATTTGTATTCTTATAGATTTGACTCAATTCTCTTTGAATTTTAGAAATGAGGCCTTTATCAGAGACATTGATACTAAAAATTCTTTCCCAATTTCCCTCTTCCTTCTTAATCTTGGTTACATTGGCTTTGTGTGTACAGAAGCTTTTCAGTTTCATATAATCAAAGTTATCCATTTTGCATTTTATAATGCTCTCTAATTCTTGTTTGGTCCTAAAGTCTTTCCCTCTCCACAAATCTGACAGGTAAACTATTCCTTGCTTTCCCAGATTGCTTACAGTATCATCCTTTATACCTAGATCATGCACCCATTTAGACTTAATTTTGGTATACAGTTTTAGATAATGGTTTATGCCCACTTTCTGCCATACTATATTCCAGTTTTCACAGCAGTTTTTGTCAAGTAGTGAGTTCTTATCCCCAAAACTGGGGTCTTTGGGTTTATCAAAGAGTAGATTATTATAGTCATTGACTGCTGAGTCTCATGTACCCAATCTGTTCCACTGATTTACTGCTCTATTCCTCAGCCTGTACCAAGTAGTTTTGATGACTGCTGCTTTATAGTATAGATTAAAATCTGATATAGCTAGGCCACCTTCCATAGCATTTCTTTTCATTAATACCCTTAATATTCTGGACCTTTTGTTCTTCTAAATGAATTTTGTTACTATTTTTTCTAGGTCTATATAATATTTTTTGGTAAATTGATTTTTATGGCACTAAATATGCAATTTAATTTAGGTAAAATTGTCATTTTTATTATATTAGCTCAGCCCAGACATGAACAATTGCCGTTTTTCCAATTACTTAGATCTGACTTTACTTGTGTAAAAAGTGTTTTGTAATTGTGTTCGTATAGGTCCTGGGTTTGCTTTGGCAGGTAGATTCCCAAATATTTTATAATGTCTATAGTAACTTTAAATGGGATTTCTCTTTCTATCTCTTGCTGTTGGATTTTGTTAGAGATATACAGGAATGCTGAGGACCTGTCTGGGTTTATTTTATATCCTGCAACTTTGCCAAATTTGTTTATTATCCTCAAGTAATTTTTTATTGATTCTCTAGTATTCTCTAAGTATATCATCATATCATCTGCAAAGAGTGATAGCTTAGTCTCTTCTTTGTCTAATTTGATTCCTTCAATTTCTTTTTCTTCTCTTATTGCTACCGCTAACATTTCTAGCACCAGATTGAATAAGAGGGGTGATAGTGGACATCCTTGTTTCACCCCTGATCTTACTGGAAATGCTTCTAGCTTATCACCATTACATATAATACTTGCTGATGGTTTTAGATAGATGCTACTTATTATTTTAAGAAGGGTTCCATTTATTCCTATACTTTCTAGCATTTTTAATAGGAATGGGTGTTGTATTTTGTCAAAAGCTTTTTCTTTGCATCTACTGAGATAATCATATGGTTTGTGCTAGTTTTGTGGTTGATGTGGTCAATTATATTGATAGTTTTCCTGATATTGAAACACCCTTGCATTCCTGGAATAAATCCTACCTGATCAAAGTGTGTTATTCTCATGATGAGTTGCTGTAGTCTTTTTGCTAATATTTTATTTAAAAATTTTGCATCTATATTTGTAAGGGAAATTGGTCAATAATTTTCTTTTTCAATTTTATCTCTTCCTGATTTAGGTATCAGTACCATGTTTGTGTCATAAAAAGAATTTGGTAGGACTCCTTCTTCACTAATTTTCCCAAATAGTTTGTAGAGTATTAGAATCAATTGTTCTTTAAATGTTTGATAGAATTCACTGGTAAATCCATCTGGCCCTGTAGATTTTTTTCTAGGGAGTTCATTGATGGCTTATTCAATTTTTTTCTCTGAGATGGGTTTAAACAATTTACTTCCACTTCAGTTAATATAGGGAACTTATATTTTTATATATTTTCATCCATTTCACTAAGATTGTCAAATTTAGGTGCATATAATTTAGCAAAATAATTCCTAATTATTGTTTTAATTTGCTCTTCATTGGAGGTAGATTCACCCTTTTCATTTTTATACTCATAATTTGGTTTTATTCTTTCTTTTTTATCATATTGGCTAAGGGTCTATCAATTTTATTTTTTTTTTCATAAAACCAGCTCTAAGTTTTATTTACTAATTCAGTAGTTTTCTTAATTTCAATTTTATTAATCTCTCCTTTGGTTTTCATTATTTCTTAATTTAGTATTTAATTGGGGATATTCAATTTGTTCTTTTTCTAGCTTTTTCAATTGCATGCCCAATTCATTGACCTCCCTTTTCTCTAATTTATTCATGTATGCACTCAGGGATATAAAACTTGCCCTAAGAACCACCTTTGCTGCATCCCACAAATTTTGGTCTGTTGTCTCATTATTGTCATTGTCTTGAAAGAAGTTATTGATTGTTTCTTTGATTTGTTCTTTTACCCACTCATTCTTTATGGTTAAATTGATTAGTTTTTAGTCTATCTTTCCATGGTCCTTTATTGTATATGATTTTTATTGCATCATGATCTGAGAATGATACATTTAGTATTTCTGCCTTTCTGCACTGAATTGTGAGGTTTTTATGTCCTAGTACATGGTCGATTTTTGTGTATATTCCACGTAATGTTGAGAAGAAGGTATATTCTTTTTTATCCCCATTCATGAGGGAAAAGCTCATACAATACTCATCTCCCTCCCTTCTTTACCTCTGCTATATTGTTTTTATACTTCTTTGTGTGGCATAATTTAACCTTTTCCACTTAATTCTTTCCTCTTCTTGCATTGCAGTCCCTTTGTAGTCCTTAATGAGGTTTTTTATCGTTGTTTTGTGTAATTTATACTCATACCCTCTACTTATCTATAAATAGTTTGCTCTTATTAAATAACAGGGTGTGTGTGTGTGTGTGTGTGTGTGTGTGTGTGTGTGTGTGTGTGTGCACGCGCGCGCGCACGTGTGAATTTTCCTCGTTTACCTTTCTTTGTCTCTCTTGCATCTTGTAATTGGAGATTGACTTTTCCATTGAGCTCTGGCTTTTTCATCAGGAAGGTCTGGAAATCTGTTATATCATTGAATGGCCATCTCCTTGCCTGGAAGAATATGTCCAGTTTCGATGGGTAGGTGATCCTTGGTTGTAACCTGACCTCTTTCGCCTTATGAAAAATTGTATTCCACTTCCTCCGATCTTTCAGTGTAGAGGCTGCCAAATCATGTGTGATACTCACTGTGGTTCCTCGATATATGAATTGTTTCTTTCTGGCTGCTTGAAGTATTTTCTCCTTTACCTGGCTGTTCTGGAGTTTGGCCACAACATTTCAAGGACTTTTCAATTTGGGATCTCTTTCAGGAGGTGTCAGGTGTATTATCTCAATTTCTATTTTACCCTAAGGTTCTAGTATCTCAGGGAAGTTTTCCTTGATGAGCTCTTGGAGAATGTTGTCTGGGCTCAGTTTTTCATCATGATTTTCTGGGAGGCCTATGATTCTCAGATTATCTCTTCTGGATCTGTTTTCCAGGTCAGTTATTTTTCCATTGAGATATTTTATCTCTTTTTCTAATTTTTCATTCTTCATGTTTTGTTTAACTAATTCTTGGTTCCTCGTAGGGTTATTTGCTTCAATGTGGTTGATTCTAGTTTTTAGCAAATTCTTTTCCTCGGTTAGTTTTTGGAGCTCCTTTTCCATATCACACAATTTTCTTTTTATGGAGCTATTTTCTTCATTGTAATGTTTTACTAATTTTGCAATTTTTATTTTAAAAGAATTATTCATTTTAGGGGTGGCTAGGTGGTGCAGTGAGTAGAGCATCGACCCTGGAGTCAGAAGGACCTGAGTTCGGATCCGGCCTCAGACACTTAACACGCACAAACAAAAACCTAGCTGTGTGACCTTGGGCAAGTTACTTAATCCCAATTGCCCTCCAAAAAAAAAAAAAACAAAAACAAGACAAAAAAAAAGAATTATTCATTTTATCTTCTATCTCTCTCATCTGGCTTTCAAATTTCCTTTTGACCTCATCTAGGAATGCTTTTTGTGCTTGAGACCAGTTCCCTGTTGAGGCTTCAGCTGTGGGTGTGGAGTCAATCAACATGGTCTCCCTCTGAATTTGGTTCCTCCCTCTGAATTTGGTTCCTCCCTCTCAAGGGCCCTGCATTTGATTCTTACTCTACTCCATCCAGTCCCAGCCCTTTGTTGATAGGCCTGTCAATGGCTCTTGTTGTTGGTGGGTCAACTTGCTGTCAGTTTGGTCAGGCCTCTTCCCGGCCTGCCTCTGCCTGCTGCGGCATCAACATCTGGGCCTGCATCTGTGTCAAGGTGGCGTCAGTATCCGAGCCTGCCTCTCCAAGGGATTAAAAATAAAATTAAGAGGTGAGAGAGGAATATATTGGGAGAAGGAGAAAGGGAGAGATAGAATAGGGTAAATTATCTCATATAAAAGAGGCAAGAGAAAACTGTCACAGTGGAGGGGAAGAGCAGGAAGGTGAAAGGGAATGGGGCAACCTTACTCTCATTGAATTTGGCTTAAGGAGGGAATAACATATACATTCAGTTGGGTGTCTTACACTATAGGAAAGCAGGGGGAAGGGAATAAGGGGGAGAGTGATAGAATAGTTGGCAGATTGGGGGAAAGGGTAGTTAGAAGCAAACACCTTTGAAAAGGGACAGGGTCAAAGTAGAAAATAAAATAAGTGGGGGACAGGATAGGATGGAGGGAAATATAGTTAGTCTTTCACAATATAACTACTATCGAAATGTTTTGCATAGCTACACATGTACAGCCTATGTTGAATTGCTTTGTCTTCCCAGTAGGGGTGGGTGAGGAGGGAAGAAGGGAAAGACTCTGGAACTCAAAGTTTCAAAAAACAAATGTTAATGCATGTTACATGCAACTGGGAAATAAGATATACTGGCACTGGGCTGTAGAAATCCGTCTTGCCCTACTAGAAAGTTGGGGGGGATGGGGGAGGTTATAAGCGAGAAGAGATTGGGGGAATTCAGTAGGCTCTCTATTTTGGGGTGGGGGTAGGGGAGAGACAGGGAGAAAAATTTGTAACTCAAAATCTTGTGGAAATGAATGTTGAAAACTAAAAATAAACAAATAAATTGGAAAAAATATAAAAGGCTGGACAGAGGTACAGGAGAATGTCGATTGAGAAAAGACCCTCTTGGTGATCAAGAGATTATTATTAATTTTGGAGAGAGCAATTTCAGTGGAATGATAAGGTCAGCAGCCAGACTATAAGGGTTTAAAAAGAGAGTGAGTGGAGAGAAAGTACCTACTTTTTTGAGGAATTTGGCTACAATATATGGAAGAGATATGGAATGATAGCCAGCAGAGATGGAAGGAACAAATGAGGATTATTTTCAGACTAGGAAAATCAGGATAGAGGAGATATGAAAACATATGTAGGGAATAGGGAAGGAGCCACTCTACTGTGAGGATTTTTAAAAAAAGGTGATTACAGAGGGAGCAGTCTATTAAAGGAGATGAAATAGAATGGGATTGCTTGAGCAGGTAGAAGGATTAGCCTTGGTAAGGAGTAAGGTCACCTAAAGACAGCTAGGTTGCACAGTGGATAGAGTTCTGGGCTTATAATTAGGAAGACTCATTTCCTGAATTAAAATCCAGCCTCAGATACTTCTTAGCTGTGAGACCCTGGGCAAGTCACTTAACCCTGTTTCCCTCAATATCCTAATCTGTAAAATGAGCTTGAGAAGGAAACGACAAACCACTCCAGTATCTTTGCCAAGAAAAGCCCAGATGGGATCATGAACAGTCAGACACAACTGAAAATGCCTCAACAGCAAAGGTCACCTCATCATGTGAGATAGGGGTGAAGAAGAAGAGAATGGAAAAAGTCACCTGAGTAATCAGAGATGATAAAGAGGAGAGAGGAGAATACCTAAGTATTGAATCAATTTGAAGCTTATCTTGGTATGCAATGTGAAATATTAGTCTAAACCTAATTCTGCCTGACTGCTTTTCCATTTTCCCTGCAGATTTTGTCGGATGCTGAATCATTATTTCAGTAGCCGTGGTCTTTGCCTTTATTGAACATTAGGCTACTAGGTTCATTTGATTCTATATATTGTATGTTAAATCTGTTATAGTCCTCAACCTTTTTGTTTTTAGTCAATAAGCTAATTTTATGGTCTTATTACTTAGTCAATAAATAATCATTTTAATGATTACTGGTTTGTGTAGTATACCTTGAGATCTAGTATTGCTATGCCCTTTCCCACATTTTTCCTTTATATCTCTTGAGATATTTGAACTTTTGTTACTCTTTTTTTTGCTTTTTTGGGGGGCAATTGGGGTTAAGTAACTTGCCCAAGGTCACACGGCTAGGTTTTTGTTTGTGTGTGTGTTAAGTGTCTGAGGCCGGATCCGAACTCAGGTCCTTCTGATTCCAGGGCTGATGCTCTACTCACTGTGCCACCTAACCGCCCCAAATTTTGTTACTCTTGAGGAACTTCTTTAAGGTAAGACAAAATACCACCTAATATTTAGGGGGTAGATTGTGGTTATTAGAGTTCTCTAATTAGAATAATTATTAATTTGTTGTCTTTGGTACCCCCATGAGATCTGTAGATCTAGATGAAAACACCCATCATATTGAATAGACCCGTTTAAAGGATTTACAGAAGGATATGGACAAGAAGGCAATGAATGTATGCATTACAGTCAGGATCTGTAGTGGGAATGTCCACATTAATGAGTTCATAAACTATCAAAGTATCCTTTCTGTTTAATTAGTTTCTGTCATGCCTCTCTAGGAGGGGGCCCAATCCAAAGAAGGTTTTTCCCAACCTTCTTATTCTTTCTCCCAACATAATAGCAGAGTATTTTTTCTAGAAGCTGGTTAGGAAAGAAGGCTGTGCAAATATACAGAGGGTATAAAGCCCCTGGTAGGATTTTCCAGTGTTGGCCGACTTGCTGAACCTTCTGTTTGACTCCTGCCTCTGCTCCTTTGTCCAGGTTGTTTCCCATGTGTGGAATGCTTTTCTTCTTCACCTTGTTTCATGGAATACATTTCTCTTTTCCATACTCAGCTCTACTATACTCTCTTGTACAGGGTCTTTCTGGATACCCCCAATAATTTGTGCTCCCTCCAAAATTACTTTGTATGTATTTTCCTTTGATTATGTATATGTTGTTCTACCTCTCCTCATTGTATCTGGCACAGTTCCTGGCCCATAGTAGGAACTTATTGTATGGAACTGAACTAAATTAAAATAAAATGCTCAAGGATGAAGCTCTTTAAAGCACTTCCATTAAAAGTTTTTTAAATAATATTTTATTTTCCCCAGATTCCTTGTAAAAGCAATATTTAACATTTATTTTAAAATTTTTGAGTTCAGTATCTTCTCTCTTCTTCCCTCCTTTCTACCCCCCCAGCATAGTAAGCAATTTACTAGTTGTGTGACCCTGGACAAGTCACTTCACTCTTTGCCTTGGTTTCCCCCTCTGTAAAATGAGCTAGAGAAGGAAATGGCAAACCATACCAGTTTCTTTTGCAAGAAAACCCCAAATGGGGTCAGGAAGAACTAGACATGACTGAAACAAATGAATATCAGCACCAATAGCAGCAGCAGCAGCAGCAGCAGCAGCAGCAGCAGCAGCAAGCACATACCACTAAAGTTACGAGGTTGTATTTCATGGTCCCTTCACCGCAGTGTGGTGTCCTACAAAAACTCTGGGGACCTACACTGTCAGTTTTGACACAAAGTAGCTTAGGCAAGTTATTCTGCCTCCTTTTCCTTATCTGTGCAATGGGAGCTAGGAAGTGCATCTCTCCTAAGTTTCCTTCCATCTCTAACATTGTATGGTACTGTTCTCTATATTTATTTTGAAAACTAAACAAAATTAAGTTAGTTGTATTTTTAAAATGTTGTGACTGACCTCTGAGAAAAGGAAAGGTATCCAAGAATATTTCCAAACCAGGTTTTAGAATTGCTGCTTAACCAATGACTGATAAGGAATTGTATACACAACACAGTCCTTTTCCACATAGGTTATATTTTTCCTAGAGCTCAATTAAAATTCAAAGCCCATTCAGTTGAAATGCCAAACAGGGCTTAAGCTAGAAATCTCTGCTTAAAATTAATGACTCAAAAGGAAGAAATTCCTCATTTTCTTTTCATCAGTAGTCAACGTCAATGATTAAAATTTAATGAGGATTTTTCCCTCAGTTAATTTCTTTGCAATTCAGAAGTTCTGAAATATTGGGTTAAAGAAGTTTCTGCCTTAGAAGTATATTGTCTAAAGTACCATTATGCGCTGCTGAGTTTGGAGAGATGAAAGCCAGACGTGAAGAATCTACTGACAAGTAGAGCAGGCGTCAGCTCTGCAGCAGAAAGCATTTTCTAATAGGTATTTGAATAACTAGCTCCAAGAACACTGACCTACAAACTCATTATAAGCACTATCTCATAATTCTTTGACCCATCAAAGGCACAGGTCACTAATTAGTGATTCTAGGTTCAGTTCTGTCTAGTAAGACAAGACCAATCAGATTGATGTGTTTAATATCAACATCAGTAGTATCTATTGCATAGGTGACCTCTGAAGTCCCTTTTAGTCCCTTATACCTTATGAGCTCTATGATCATGGGCAAGTTAGTTTAATTCTCTGAGTTTTAATTTCATCATTTGTCAAATAGAATGAATTCTCTCTAGAGTAGCGGTTCGTATCCTTTGTTGTCTGCTGGCTCCCTTTGGCAGTATGGTGAAGCCTATAGATCCTTTCTCAGAATAATGCTTTGAAATGCATAAAGTAAAATACCTAGGATCACAATAGGGAAGGAAGCACATCATACTGAAACACAGTTATCACAATATTTTTAAAATATTCAAGTAAAAACTCCAGCTCTACAGGCATTATATCTTAGTGGCAAGAAGACTGCTCTTTGAGTGAAGCAGATGTGAGTTCAGTCCTGCCTCTGGCAGCCACTGGCTTTGTGAACCATGGCAAAGCACTCACCTCTCAGGGTCCAGGCAGCTAGCCCTCTGAGCCTGTAAGGAGTCCAGCAGTTAGCTGCTGATCTATACTGGCAAAAGAGTTTTTCTCCCTGGAGTGTTACCTGTATCTGAAAGAAGTTCAAATTCAGAACCAAAGTACTTGTGCCATCTCTTTTACAAGGCTGTTGTGAGAAGATGCTTTGTAAACTCTAGAGAAATGTACACATTTGTTATTCCAGGTCTGGCAGTCTCTGCTTTTATGTTAAGCACTGGAGAGATTCACCATCTTGGAATCTTCAAAGTGATGCAGCTTCAGCAGAGACTTGTGGAAAGAGGGGACACCATTTAACTTAGAGCTTTACCAGGTAAGACTTTGAGCATTGCTGGTAAATCTCAGGCTACTGGCCAGGGCTTCAGAGTTCAGGCATTCCTAAGCCAAGAGGACTCACTTTGGTTTTTGAAATATCCCCCACGTTCATTCACTTTAATTCCACAGATATCTCTTTAGCTAGGGATTGAGGCAGTCAAGACAAAAAAAGAAACAATCAATGTCTTTAAAGGGCTTGATCTATGCTTTACTGGGAAAGCATGTATGAATTCAGCCTCCTCTGATTTAGTGCATAAGTTTGGTTCCAACTGCTGTAGGTATATCCATCATGACCCATAATCAAAAGGCTCTTCAGCATTTCTCTGGGACCTTATCTATTTCTAAACTGCTGTGTTAACACATGTGCTTTTCCCTTCTACCTCATCATTCCCAGTCTCATGATTACTTTCCTGTTCTATCCCAGGGAAGTCATCATGTTTATGACTCACATTATTAAATTGATGACTCCAGGTATCCAAAACCAGAGGATTTTCTTCTGGGGGAATAGAGGAAGATGCTGTTTTGCCATAAAAATAAAGACTATAAAAAGGAGCTTTTACTTATCTGTAATTCATGCTTATTTCGTCTTTGGGTCAGCTTAGTCTAATAGAGGCACCACTTGGCTGACACCCACAAAGGGTGGAGACCTGCCCTGCTCCCATTTTTGAGCTCAGGAACTGTGATTATAGAGAAGGTTATTGTTAGAGGGCCCTTCCCCTAATTAGTGGGATAAGATTTCATTTCTTCATACCTATGGACTCACTAACAAACCACCTCCTTGCATCCTAGAGATGATGTTATTTTGGGGCTCAAATTTAAGACCTCCCCAAAAAGGTGTAGTAGGAAAAGAAGTACTCATTGTACAATATTAATTGGGTATGGACCAAGTAGTTTACTATAAGAGAGAAAATGGTAAGTCAAGTCAAGTCAGGAAGCACTTATTAAGTACCTATTTGTGTGCCAAGCATTGCTCTAAGTACTGGAGATAAAAAGAAAGGGGGAACAACCAATTCTTGCCTTCAAGGAGCTCAGAATCTAATGGAGAAGACAAGAAGCAAACAAGTATGTATAAAAAAGATATGTGCAAGATAAATTGGAGATAATCACAGAGAGAATGTGCAAGCATTAAAGGGAAACTGGAAAAGACTTCTTGAAGGA
This sequence comes from Gymnobelideus leadbeateri, assembly GCA_011680675.1. Classification (NCBI taxonomy): domain Eukaryota; kingdom Metazoa; phylum Chordata; class Mammalia; order Diprotodontia; family Petauridae; genus Gymnobelideus; species Gymnobelideus leadbeateri. Next base: position 739,251 of record WOXC01008515.1, read on the forward strand.
AATGGGATTTTAGCTCAGATATAGACAATTGCCTTTCCAAAGAGAAGGTCCACCTATTCATGTGAGACAAGGGAGAACAAGTGCATAGTTGGGAAAGGCATTTGAGTGGTATGAAATGAAGAGGAAGTGATAGGAGGAAGCTCTTGGTGAATGGCCTCAGTTTATTTTAGAGAAGTACAAGGCAAAGTTGACAGGTGAGGGGGCAGGGCAGGTAGAGTCATGGGAGGTTTGGAGAGGGCTGAAAAAACTTGGAAAATTTTTCCAAACTGTGAGTAAGAGAGTTAGTAAATCAGTTAAGAAGGTGTAAGAAGATAGCCTTGTGGCTATGAGAGTCCCATTGAGATTATTTAACGTAAATTTGTAGTGAACCCAAGGAGTATAGTTTTATGCTTTTCTCAAATTTTATTAAATTCCATGCAAATAGGAGTGAAGACTTCTCATCATAGGAGTAATCCAAGGCTGGGACTTTACAAGGCAAGATAAGTAAGGAGTTAAAAGGCAAGCAACTTAAGATTTGAATGTGTTCACTTAGAACTCAAGATGGGGGAAGGAGAAGAGTGTAGCCAGTGTAGGGATGATGGTTTGGGGAAAAGTACTGAGGGATGGAGTGATTGGCAGTCACACTGAGGATGAATCATAGGGTTAGTTTTTAAACCAGAGGAAAGTTAGAAATATATCAGGAATGTTGCTAAGCAGTAAAGCATCACAGTGCACATTAATAGTTACAGCCTATACATATGGTAGCCTAGCTGTCTGATGTGACTCTGCTGCATACACTGTTTCCCTCTGTGGCAGGCACTGTTACTGCCATTGTATACATAAATAATCCTATTGATGCTGCAAAGCTCCAGATTAAAAAAAAAAACCCAAGGTCACCTGGACACTTATAGCTCTAGGTTGCTGTTTGGTCACCTATTTGGCAACAAAAACATTAACAAAGTAGTCCTATCCTAGGTCTGTGCTTGCTTAGTCAAGATGTGGGCTCACATCAGCCACCCTGTTTGCCTCAGTTTTTCATCTGTAAAATAGGCTGGAGAAGGAAATGGCAAACCATTCCAGTATCTTTGCCAGAAAAATCCCACATTGGGTCACCAAGAATTGGACCCAACTGAAACAAATAAACAAAAACAAACAAACAAAAAAAACAAAAAGAACTAGATTTGGGAATTTCATCTATCAGAAGGGTTCTCAATGTTTTTGAATAGTTTGGTACTTTTTGCCCAATAATTGTACTGACACATTGATATAGTAAAAATTAGTCCAAGAGATAGGTCAGCAAACCCCAATATTTATCTCCATTAAAAAACACAAACAATACAAATGCATCAAGCAGGCTTGTTTGTCAGTACCATACAGTTCAGTGGATGGTCTGTTGATATGGTTTGTTAATACATATATTTTGGAGAGACACTGGAGGCAGACAATAGTAAGTTAGGTCAAGAAATGAACAGGATGAAGAGAAAAGGCTATATTGCATTTTGGAAATTGCATAGAGCTCTCAAGGACAACAAGCTAAAACAAAAACTGATATTTTAAACATAATTTTCATTTCATTGATGCTATGTAGTTGAGATTCATGGACCTCTGCAGTTTTAAAGAATCAAAATTGAGGGTATCCCAAAGGATTGTGAAGAGACACATGATGAATGTAAATAGGCCGCAGAATAGAATGATAAGATAGAAACAGTGCTAGATTTGGAATCAGGTATACTGAGTTCAAATCTTGCTTCTGACACCAGCTATGTGATCCTGAACAAGTCCTGTAACCATACTGGGCCTCCATTTCCTCATTAGCAAAATGAGGTTGTCAAACTCAGTGACCTTTAAGGTACCTTTCAGGTCTCAATCTTTGATCTTATGATCCTAAGAATATAGGTAATTCTCTGGAGTTAAAGGGCCTTTAGTGGTCTTCTCATATACATGACTGAGAGATATCTCATTGTTTAGAAGTTTGGACACTGAACTCTGAAGCCACGTCTTATCATATATGTCGTCTTAGAGTTTGGTAGAGTTTTACACAGAAACACCCTGACATTGTTGGATATTGAATATACATCTCCTAAGATTTGTATGTGTTAACCAAAGAGCATTTACTTACCAACTAGAGTTAGACCTAGTAATAGAGTCTGTATTTATCAGTAGAACAGTAATTAATGTGTGGCCTAATGAATATGTATTTAATTACATTTGATCATATAATTTACAAGAAAATGAGGTAGCAAAAATGTTGTGATAAAGGAAAACAGAGGAAAGGTTTGCACTAATTGAATTCTGTGTCAAGCTGTATAGTATATTATAGTCTTCATTTATTGGAATGAGTTGAAGGGAAAAATCTTATTATAATTGGGATGAAAATGCACAATTTCACTTTTTTTGGTAAAATGTTAAAGTGGGTAATCATCAATTCACTTGACAGTCACAATAGTGCCGTTAATCATAATGATTTCATTCAATGATGATGTGGATCTGAGATGCAGTTTCAGAAATTCTAACTTAATTTATCAAATAATTAACATAATGTCCTTGGAAACATTGCTCTCTAGTCCTGAACGATATTTTAAATGGTAAAAAATGTTAATTTTATTGGTGCTACAATAATAAGATAGACGTGATAGTATTCATCTAGATGTAATGAGCGCTTTCACTGTAATTTGCAATTTTATAATAGAATTTGGGGAGATCTGATTTTTTTTCATTTAACTTTGTAGAAATTAAAACCAAAGATATAATAATTTAGTAACAGTAGAGAGCATGATAAAAATGATATTATTTCATAGGTGAATCTGAAATACATTAATTTTAATTAATCTATTTTCTTTGGTATTGTATATATGTATTTAGATATAAAAATATAATTGTTCAGTTATGCTATGGTGAACTAATAATTTATAAAAGATTGAATACTTAGAGAAAAAAATGTTAAAATGCATAACTACAACTATGGTGAGGTGACCAGGGCTTTGTTATGCTGACTTGGGAGGGGTTGAGTAGGAAAGCTTCCATCCTTCTCTGTGCCTCAGCCTTCTGCTGTTAGAATATAGAGGGTTACTACCCCCAAAGTATTTTGTTGCTTTTTTGGTGTAGGCTTCTCTGATGCTGCACCTTTAGACATGCCCCCAGGAGATGGAGGGCTAGAGATCCTTGGCTCTTAGCCATCATCCGCCTTCCTGCTCAGTTGAATTTGCCTGAGTTGTCAGATTGGGAAAGGAACTGAAAGAGGAAATTCCTTCTACATACATCTGGGGGAACGTAAGGCCCAAAGAAGGGAAAGCACTTGGCTAATACATAGTTATTGAGTTACTCTGAGAGCCAAGAAGTTAGCAAGGTCTCTCGAGTCCACTTTTCTCTCAGCTGTACAACTCAGTATTTAGCAAATGAGAAGAGATTTTAGTTAGAACATGAGTTTTTTGTTTGTCATAAGAATAATTTTAATTTTATGGATTTTCATTTAATTTAGTGAGCTGAAGCTTTTCCTCAAAAGCATATATTTGCAGTTGATGATATATTTATAGTCATAAGTAGAAATTTAATCTTTTTTGTTAGTTGTTAGCAATCATTTATTTTCAGATATTATCCCTAGATTCAAACATTATTAAAAATATAAATTGGATGTTTTCTCCTCCAGTGACTATAAGCCTACATACTTCACACTGAATTAAGTGGTAACTTGGCAAAATAAAGATGGGATGGAAGGGTGGCCTAATTAAAAATTCTATTTAAAAAAGGCATTTAGGGGGCGGCTAGGTGGCGCAGTGAATAGAGCGCCGGCCCTGGAATCAGAAGGACCTGAGTTCGGAGCCGGCCTCCGACACTTAAGCCATACAAAAAACAAAAACCTAGCCGTGTAACCTTGGGCAAGTTACTTAACCCCAATTGCCCTAAAGGGGCGGCTAGGTGGCGCAGTGAGTAAGAGCGCCGGCCTCGGAGTTGGGATGACCCGAGATCAGATCCGGCCTCAGAAAATGAGCACCCACGCATAAATAATGACTAGCCGTGTAACCTTGAGCAAGTTACTTAACCCCAATTGCTTTAAAAAAAAAAAAAGGCATTTAGTTACTGTCCTTTGAGATTGACAGAAATACAGTAAATCATAGGCTCCTCAAGGACAAGAACTGTGTCCTTATTTTCTTTGTATCCTAAGTGCCTTAAACATACTAGGTGCTTAAAAAGTGTTAGCTGAATTGAATTAAATTGAAATTAGTTGAGCAAATATTTTAACATCTAAAGTTAGTGGATGCACTTTACAAACTTGTAATTATGTACCCATTGTCAATTAATTGAATAATTAGGAAGAACCCTAGAAATTGATCTAATAATTTAAGGCCTAAAATATTTTCATTAAAATATTATTTTCACTTTCTGCATTTTTCAACAACAAAATATCAATTGAGTGCATTCATAAAACTATAAAGGGTGACATCACTAAATTTTTTTAAGGCTTAAGTGTGCAAATAATGATGTCAGGAGGCTATTTATATCTTCCCAGTGACTCTTCTAGCAGCTAATTAGAATATGGTTCCACCAAATAAGGAGTCAGAAGAAGGATTTTGTGTGGATGGCCATCGCTCAATAGTAAAGAATTTATTAAGCGCCTACTGTGTGCCATTGTGCACTGTGTTAGGCACAAGAATGCCAAGACAAAAGTGAAGTTGTCCCTGCCCTCTAGTGACTTAGAAGGTTTTTTCTAAGCAGGGAAGAGGATGTTTACATAAATTAGCAAGTCCATAATTTTTTTCTTAGATCAGACCTGTCACTTCATGAGTGTAGGAAGCTCCAAGTGGGAAAAATCCTTCTACTAATGCAGGTCCACACCTCTTCTGAAACTTGTAGTCTTAGAGATCTGCTAAAAGCTTGAGAGGTTGGGGCGGCTAGGTGGCACAGTGAGTAAGAGCACCGGCCTCGGAGTTGGGATGACCCGAGATCAGATCCGGCCTCAGAAAATGAGCACCCACACACAAATAATGACTAGCCGTGTAACCTTGAGCAAGTTACTTAACCCCAATTGCTTATTAAAAAAAAAAAAAAAGCTTGAGAGGTTGAGTGATTTGTCCTAGTTCTGTCCCCTTGAACCATCAGGACAAAATGTCTAGAAAAGTTCTTCCCTGAGAGTAAAGTAGGTGCTTTGGCTCCTTCACTGAATAAATGTCAGTTTGTTAATTCAAAGCAACAGGGAAGTAATTTATTCCACAATCTTGGAAGAATTGCACTGTAAGTCCATGAAAAACTTTTGCTATAAACACCATTGTGTCTGATATATTGAAGTGACTGAATCAAATGCTAGAAGGCTCTAATCTCCTCTCTCCAGGGATCTGACACCTGATTTGGAATTTTTGTTCATCCCAGCTGCAATATCACTCCTCACCTATCACTTACAGATGGAAATGATATGTAAATCAGCCTATGGCTGTCACACTTTCTGTACACACAAGAAAATATCACTAACATTTTATTTCTAGTCCATTTTCTGGAATTGTATGAATATTATACATGACTGACTTTTACAGTGAGATTAGAATTTCTATAAGTGCATGTTTGGTAGGGCTAAAGACCAAAGACAAGCAGAGCCACTGAGAACTCCATGGGGAGTGAAACCTTCAATTACAAATTGAGCTTAGGAGGTTCTACGGTTCAGTGACAAGAGCATTATTTTTATAGGGATGAGGGGGAGGATAAAGAAGAGTCTTTTTCAACCAGGGTTTCACCAGGTACAGCCAGGACTAAGTAATATGTTCTTAAAAGACCTGAGGACCCCACTAACCATGCCAGGCAGAATACACATTAGGCTGAATGTATAAGATAGCATAGTATCAACCTAGATAGGAATAGGTAGATTAGGGGTGGGGAATCTGTGGCCTCAAGGCCACAAGTGACCTTCTAGGTCCTTAAGTGAGGCCCTTTGACTGAATCAAAACTTCACTGAGCAAATACCCTTAATAAAATGATTTGTTCTATAAAATTTGGACTCAGTCAAAAGGCCACATCTGAGGACCTAGAAGGCCACATGTGGCCTTGAGGTAATGGGTTCCCCAAACCTGGGGTAGACATTGAGTAAGGACAAGAACAGACAATCCACAGAAGGGAGGAGGAAGCTCTGAAAGACCACACTCAAGTATCATAACTGGGAAATTGGAGGCCAGAGAGAGAAGGAATCTGGCAGCTTGAAGGGGTATGGTAGAAGAGCTGAACTTGGGTATGGCAGTTGCAGCAGGTAAGAGGGAAAAAGTTTGACTCACGGCCACTATATGTTTTCTGTACTAAGACAGAGCTAGCCATTGCTACCAAGCAGGGAAGCTAAGGACTGGTGCTACGTCTTTTAGAGAGAGGAAGCAAATTCTAAGACACAAATGTAGGTATCCTCTAAATTTAGGCACCTCAAGACAGCACTTTAGTGGAGATCAAAGTTAGTTTTTAAGACTTGTCACTTTTCCCTTTGATTTAGTTTAGATCCCTCCCTGGTTCCCCTCTAGAAATCGGCAGTAAGCTTTTAGAGAAAAAAAAGAGAGAGGAAATGTATGCTTACTCCACAGAAGGTGGGAAGGGAGCTATGACTGAGGAAAACAAAACAAAACAAATAAACCCTCTGGTATAGGTGAGCAAGTTCAGAAGCTCATGGAATAATCACAGGAGCTGACTCAGCATTGAGCCATGTCTTAAGGAGGCAGCTAGGTGGCACCATAGTGCATAGAGTGCTGGGCCTGGAGTCAGGAAGCCCTGAAGTCAAATATGGCCTAGGACACTTTCCTAGCTATGTGACCATGGCCAAGTCATTTAAGCTCTTTGCTTTGGTTTTCTCAACTGTGAAATGGGGAAATAATAGCACCTGCTTCTCATGGTTATTGTGAGGATCAAATGAGGCAGTATTTGTTCAAGCTTTCAGCAGTGTTTGGCACATAGTAGATTCTTTTTAAGGAATTTTGAAATGACAGGAAGTCTAGCTTAGCAGAGTCAAAGAACAACGAACCAATTAATCATGGTCTGGTTTATACATTTAGTATGAATATAGTTGTGCCTAGAGCTAGAATTCTTTTTTTTTTTTTGCTTTTTGTAGGGCAATTGGGGTTAAGTAACTTGCCCAAGGTCACACGGCTAGGTTTTTGTTTGTGTGTGTTAAGTGTCTGAGGTTGGATCCGAACTCAGGTCCTTCTGACTCCAGGGCCAGCGCTCTACTCAGTGCGCCACCTAGCCGCCCCTAGAGCTGGAATTCTTAACCTTCTTTGTGTCCTGGACTGCTTGGACAGTCAGTCTGATACCCTGTGGATCTCTTCTGAGAGTAATGTTTCTAAATGTATAAATTAAAAAAAAATAGGATTACAAAGGATTACATATCTATATGTATATATTTGTATATAATATATATATATAATTGTGTATATACATATATACCCCCCTTACACATGTACACACACAATTTATGCATGTTTTTAAAATAAACTCATATACTGCAGGTTAAGACTTCTAACCTAGAGGACCTGTTGAATGTGCTTACACACCCTGCAAAGGTGCATATTTTCTAGGCATGCCTATGAGTATGAAGATTAATCATTTGCTTCATTAAGTAAGATCATAGTATATAAGAGCATATTACAATTGCCCTTCCTCCTGTCTGTGTGTCAGAATCCTTGTCTTTATTCAAAACTCAGTTTATATGCCCCCTACTCTGGGAAGACTTCTTCAGCCTTCCCAGAAGTCACGATCTGTCCCTCCTCAATTTTCCTTGCAGTGTATTTATGTATATATATGATGTGTTCTAGACAAGTGCAGGGTTTTTGGTTTGCTTTTTTTTTTCCTTTCCAGCTGCTAGTATAATGCCTCGCACATAGCATATTCCTAATAAATGCCTATTGAATTGAAATTATTGAACTATAAGTCTAGGTCTTTATGCTAAGTGAATGACACCAAATTCTTATAAAATCAGTTGGATCTATAGTCATAACAATATGGGTATTCCCTGCAGTGGTGCAGGATGCCACTCATGCCCCCATATCTCATGTAGTTCTTTTTTATATGCTCACATGGGTTTGTCCCCCCAAATGATAAAGGCCTATCCCATTTTCTCCTAATATCTCAGATAGCCACCCCTCCCCACTAGCCACCCCTCCCCACTTAATTTTAATCTGGTCCCTAATGCACTGGGGAGTTTTCCTGAATTTTGAGGCCTATTCTAATAAGAAAACTTTGCAATTTTCCAAAGAAAACATACCCAACATTTCTCTTTTTAATAAATTCTGGGCTCAGGGTTGGCTAGGTGGTGCAGTGAATAGTGCACTGGCCCTGGAGTCAGGAGGACCTGAGTTCAAATTCGGCCTCAGACACTTGACACAATTAATAGCCATGTGACTTTGGGCAAGTCACTTAACCCTAATTGCCCCCCCACCTCAAAAAAAAAAAGCAAAAAAAAATTTCTGGACTCAACTCATTGTCCATTTGTAGTGTCTATGTAAGAAACAGAGGAATTACAGAGAAAGAATTTCTAATAATTTAAATTACACTAAGACTTTTAGGATACCCTGGATAGATACATAGTCAACAAATATTTATTTACTACTTGGTATATATTGGGTATTGTGCTGGATACTGAGGAGACAAAGACAAAAAGTCTCTGCCTAGAACATAATATATACGTGCACATATGTATACTACAAGAAAAACTGAGGAGGGGGAGGTCATGTTAAGTGGGAATATCAGGGAAAGCTTCCCAGAGAAAGTAGCATAGGAGGTGAACCTTGAAGGCATGGATTCTGAGTTGGAAATAAAAGGAAGAAAGCCTTTGAGGAGCTCACATTCTAATGGCAGGTGTACCATGTTAAAATGCATGTACAAGTTGCATGGAGAGTAAATGGAATATGATTTCTAAAGGAGGGAAGGCACTGAGTGGAAGTATGGAGGGATAGAAAAGACCTCCTGCAATAGATGGGACTTGAGCTGAACATGGAAGCAAAGAGCACGGGAGGGAAGGAGGAGAGAAAGGGAGAAGAGGAGGCAGCAGAATTCCAGGCTTGGGAGCCAGCATGGAATGTCATAAAATCAGAAGATAGAGTATTATTTGAGAAATGGCAAGAAATCCAGTATTGCTGAGTTATAAAGTATATGAATGGAAGAAAAGGCTAATACCACTGGAAAAGTAAGAAGGGTCCATGGAGGGGGCGGCTAGGTGGCACAGTGAGTAGAGCGTCAGCCCTGGAGTCAGAAGGACCTGAGTTCAGATCCGACCTCAGACACTTAAAGCACACACAAACAAAACCTAGCTGTGTGACCTTGGGCAAGTTACTTAATCCCATTGCCCTCTAAAAAAAAGGGACCATGGTATAAAAGGCCAGTTTAAAAGTCAAAGGATTTGATATTTGATCCTAGAGATACTAGGGAGCTGTTAGAATGAAAAATGTTCAATATGTAGTTGGTCATATACAACTGGCACTCAGGAGAAAGACTAGGGTTAGATATTCATATGCACAGAGATGATAATTAAGCATGTAAAATGATGAAGTTAACCAAGTTAGGAAAGGATATGAAGAAAACAAAAAGAGGTCCAGGACAGAGCCTTGAATGAAAATGAGGAGATGTATATGAGTGATATTATGAAGATAGAATAAAGACTTGGCAGCAGATTCTATATGTGAGCTTAGGTGACTGTAAAGAAGGTGCTATTCCTGATAGCATAGAGAAGTGAAGCCAAGATGGTAGAATTGCAGGAAGAATTAAAACATAACTCCCTTAAGATAACACCTCCACAAAGACAGCAAAAATGTTCCTGACTAAATTCCAATCAGGAAATTTTTAAAAGTCACAGGAATAATTTTTCTAGCCCAAGTTGGCATAAGGAGACAGAGAAATCTGTGGACACTGGGTGCATGGTCTGGCCAGGAACTCTGAGCATTTGAGCACCCAGGGGCTAAAAGAGAAATAAAGCTGTGGCCCAGGTCAAGAACAAGTCAAAGACCTATACTTAAACACAGTGACCTCGTGGAGGGAGTAGGATCAGATGCCAACTTACATCTTTGTCACACAATCTCTTCAAGAGGAGACAGAAAATGGAGAAAGAAGGCATAAGAAAATAAGATGGAGGGAAATACAAAATTCATAATCATAACTGTGAAAATGAATGGGATGAACTCAGCCATTAGATAGAAGATAATGGAATCAACTAGAAATTAAAATCCAACAACATGGATTTTAAGTTTGTTACATGAAATAGTCTTAAAACAAAGATGTACACAGACTTAGAATAACAGGCTGGATCAAAATCTGTTAGGGTTCACCTGTTGTAAAAAAAGGAGAGGTAGAAATCATAATAACAGATAAGGTAGTAGCAAAAATTGACCTAGTTGAAAGAGAGAAACAGGGAAGTAACATTTTGGTGAAAGATACTATAGACAATAAATTGTCATTACCATTCATATATGTACCAATAGCACAGTACCTGAATTCTTTTTTTAATTTAGTTTTTATTTTTATCAAATGCTTTATTAACTTCTGGTTTACATCATTCATTTCTGCAAGATTTTGAGTTACAAATTTTTTTCCCTTTTTCCCCCTACCCACCACCCCAAAAGAGTGATCCCACTGGATATCCCCTCCTCCAATCTGCTCTCTCCCATATATTTTCCCATACCCCCTCCAACTTTCCAGTAAGGCATGGTGTATCTCTATGCCCCAGTGCCTGTATACCTTATTTCCCAGTTACATGTAAAATAATATTAATGATAGAATTTATTCATTCATTCATTCATTCATTCATTTAAACATTTGATTTTAATGCTTTGAATTCCAGATTCATTCCCTTCCTCCCTTGTCACTCACCTTTACTGGGAAGATAAGCAATTCAATATAGGTTATACATGTGTAGCTATGCAAAACATTTCCATAGTGGATGTGTTGTAAAAGACTGACTATATTTTCCCTCCCTCCTACCCCACCTCCCACTTGTTCTATTCTCTACTTTGATCCTGTCCCTTTTCAAAATTGTATGCTTCCAACTTCCCTACCCCCCTAATCTGTCCTCCCTTCCATCATTGCCCCTCTCATCCCCTCCCCCCTACTCTCTTGTAGGGTGAGATACCATATTTAGTGTGTATGTCATTCCCTCCCTAAGCCACATTCAGTGAGAATAAGGTTGACCCATTCCCTTTTGCCTTCCTGTTCTTCCCATCCATTATGATCATTTTCCCTTGCCTCTTCTATATGATATAGTTTACCCCATTCTGTCTCTCCCCATGTCCTATCTTTATATTCCTCTCTCACCTCTTAATTTCACCTTTTAAGTATCATGTCTTCCTATTAAATTGGTCCTGTGCCCTCTATCTATGTATACATGTAAACATATATATGCATTCAGATATGTATTCATATGCCCATATACCCTCCTATATAGACATATATGTATATATACATATGTGTGTGTGCGTGTGCATATACACACACACATATACACACATTTCTATTCCCTTCAACTATTCTCATTCTGACAAAAGTTTCATAAGTTATGATTACTGTAGGGATATAAATAGTTCAACTTTGATAAGTTCCTTATGATTTCTTTTCCCTGTTTACCTTTTCATGCTTCTCTTTCTTCTTGTATCTGAATGTCATATTTTCTATTTAACTCTGTTTTTTTCATTAAGAATGCTTGAGGGGCGGCTAGGTGGCGCAGTGAGTAGAGTGTTGGCCCTGGAATCAGAAGGACCTGAGTTCGGATCCAACCTCAGACACTTAATGCACACACAAACAAAAACCTAGCCGTGTGACCTTGGGCAAGTTACTTAATGCCAATTGCCCTCAAAAAAAAAAAAAAAGAATGCTTGAAAGTCCTCTCTTCTACTGAATGACCATATTTTCCCCTGATACATGATACTCAGTTTTGCTAGGTAGGTGATTCTTGGTTTTAATCCTAGCTCCTTTGACCTCTGGAATATCATATTCTAAGCCCTTCAATCCCTCCATGTAGAAGCCACCAGATCCTGTGTTATCTTGATTGTTTCCACAATATTCAAATTTTTTCTTCTTGCCTGCTTGTAATATTTTTTCCTTGATCTGGGAACTCCGGAACCTGGCTATAATATTCCTAGGAGTTTTCTTTTTGGGATCTTTTTCAGGAGGTGATCTGTGGATTCTTTCAACCTCTATTTTGCCCTCTGGTTCTAAAACATCAGGGCAGTTTTTCTTGAGAATTTCTTGAAGGATGATTTCTAGGTTCTTTTTTGATCATGGCTTTCAGGTAGCCCAATAATTTTTAAATTATTTCTCCTGGATCTATTTTCCAGGTGCCTCAGTGGCTTCTCGCCCCAGGGCAAAGGCCAACCACATTCTCAAACTACCAGATCCCAAAGTCCACACTACACTGACCTCTCACTTTGTCCTTAGCACCTATGGGTTGATAATTCTGGAACCTGCCACAGCTGCTTATGATCTGAAGTCCCTCCAGCCAGTGGCTGGTCAGGCCTGCCCTAAGGCTAAAAACTTCAGCCCCCGCAAGGCTGGGGTCACCTCCCAGAGCACTGAGCTAGCCACTTTCTCCTGTCCTGCCAGCCTGTCCTCAGTTGGAGGTTACCTTCTCTATGTCATTTTTTTGGGTTATTTAGCTCCAAAGTTTCTTCAAAGTCACCTTTTGCATGAATTGGGGGAGGTGGAAGCTGGAGCCCCGTGAAAGTCCTCTTCCTACTCTACCATCTTGACTCTGACCCCCCACCTGAATTCTTGAAGGAAAAGTTTAATGAGTTTCAGAAAAATGATAGGAAAAGTAGAATATTGAGGGACATTAATTGACCCCTCTCAGACCTAGAGAATACTAACAAAAAATAAAGCACATGAATAGATTTTTAGAAAAGTTTTATGTGATCTCTAGAGATTAGTGAATGAATATGGAAAGAATTATATCTAGTTCTGGATACATGGATATAGGGATCATCTACATAGAAATGATAATTGAATTCACAGACATGTAAGCTTTTAATGGTAAGCTATATTCTCTGGCCACCCCCAAATCACCAGTTTTTAAAATGTTTACTGAGGAACAGGTTGGAATTCTTTAGGTCCTGTTGAAGGATACAGTTTCACCTTTCACAGAAACTGGATCATCAGTGTTTTCACTTCCCTTGGCAGGAATGACTGCTTCAGTGTCTTCATGAGTTTGCTGAGGTCACTCTCCACATAATTCATCATGATGGAGATCTTCTCCATGTTGCTGCCCCACAGGATCTCTGAGATAGTGATGTTTCGGTATTCAGCTTTCAAGATGGTCCTGATTTCCCTGACAGAGATAATCAGGAAAACTTCTTCCTCTTTTTCATCTTCTACCCTTTCAAACATGATTTTATTAGTCTTTATATCCTTTGATGTGCATACCACAGCTTATTTGCCACCTTCACTTCTGTTCAGATTCTACTGCTTTAGCTCAGTGGGAGATAAGGCTGGAAAGTTGGGATGTAAACTCTTTCCACCCTGGTATTGGATTGCAGCATCCTCTCCCATTTCTACTCTCTCTCCCAAATCCCAGTTAAATTTGACTCTGTAACAACTAAGATAGTTTCCATTCTCTTCCCCTTCCTCTTCACTCATTTATTATTCATTCTTCTCTTCATCAGACTGATTAGATCCTTCCTCAGAATTACTGCCTGTATCTTCCTCCTCTTCTTGCTCTTCTGATTCCTCACTGTTACTCTCTTCTTTCTCTGAGCTAGATCCTGACTCTGCTGATGAGGACTCAGCTGAGCTGGTCTTCATCCTGCTGTTGCTGATATCCTGTAAGTCAGAAAGGGAATCCTCTTTCTCTTTCTCCTTTTTGGTTTCCTACCATGCCTTTGCTGAAGTCCCTGGCTGCTGCCATAAGAGGCTTTAATATCCATCTCTTCATTTTAATTTGTCTCCATAATTTGCTCATACTTTTCTGTCATGAGCAGAAACTTCTCTTCTGACCTTTTGTGCCTCTTCTCAGAGTCTCTGCCATGCCTTCTGTTCCCTTCTTCCTTTTACTGATCCCTCATCTTTCCTTCGTGTTCTTTCTTGAGCTCCAGTTGTTCAAGATGATCGTTATCCCACCTGGAATGTTCTCAAGTTAACTCCCTCCTTTTCTGCCTTTCCCCTTCCACCAAGCTTTATCCTGCTCCTCCCAATGACTTTTCCACAGCTCATGTTCTCCCTCCTCTTTTACTCTGGCATGCTTCATAGCACTGAATGACTGTGGTGCCCACCTTTTTTTCTTTTTCTCATCAATCCTCTGATGAGCTTTTTTCTTGATGGGGTGGTTTGGGTTTCATGGTCAAGGATACACCTTCTTCATCTTTATCTTCCTTAGAATCTTCCTTCCTATAAGGTGAATTCCAGATTGTTGGCCCCATGGGGTGACCTCTCAGCTTTCCCTCTTCAAGGAAATCCCACTTGGAATTATCTTCAAGATTTTTAATGTGTTTTACCTCTGCCTTCTATTCTTGTTTTTTACTTCCCTTCTTTTCCTGAAGCATTTTATCTAAAGTTTTCACTTTCCAAAATCCTTTTCATCACCCATTTAAGACACACACACACACACCCATACCTACCACCTCCCCATATACACATTCTCTGTACCTACCACCCACAACACCACAACTGCTGCCCACCCAGAGACTGAGGAGAAACAGCATTTAACATAGGAAAGGTGTGCATTTCTTATTTGGCATGACCCGTTGATGTTACATTTGAGCTTTTCATCTGTGTTTTTATAAACTTCCACAAAGCTTCAAACATTAAAATTGTCCACTTTTAGTAAATATTAAAGTCTTTTGCAAAACGTGATCACCAATTGAGATAAAAATGGAGATGAGAAGGAAGCTCAAGGCAGACCCATGAGAGATACTCTTAGTTAGTAGATGATTCCTGAATGAAAATCCAGCAAATAATCATGAGAAGGAGAAATCAGGTACAACATGAAATGGGATAAAGCAGTGTCACAGAAAACTGGAGAGGAAAGAGTATTGAGAAGAGGGTGATTAACAGAGGTTGTAGAGAGATCAGGAAGTGTGAGGATTTATTATATTTCCAATAAGAGGTCATTGTAACAAGTTCACAGATGAATACATACAAAGCACATGCAAAATGAACACCAAATAACCTTGAAAAAGAATGAGAATTAACAACTGAGTGTGAGGACGGTAATTAGGTAGCCTTGTAGGAAGCTGGCACTTAAACTGAACTTTCAAGGTACAGATTATATAAGATGGAGTTCAATGGTTATGACAAATCAAATGTACCAACTATTTTTTTCTTTGGTTTCATCAGTTCATCTCTATGTAGCCTGTAGCAGACTTTTTGAGGGGGGCTTACATAGAAAACTAGAGAAGGGGTAATTTGCGTCATGAAGAGAATTCCCATATCAGTGAGATCATATATCCTTTGAAGTATAGCCTGTTTAGGATCCAAAAAACTATAATGAGTAGAGTCATTAGAAATTAATGATGTAGAGTTTCTAGTAAATGCCATAGGAAGGGCTAACTCTACGAGATTGTCAATATTATCTTAATTGCTAAGTGCACTTTTTGCTTCCCAATCTCCCCAGGCAATTCTTTCTTGGTTTGCAATGTTTACTCTCCTTCAGATTTTTCCCGACAATAACTCGTTCATCATTCAGGAGAGCTATAGGGTGCCTTGTCATTTCTTCTATTGGACATCATGGAGCATACAAACATCTGGATGGAAACACTATATTTAAGCAGCTTTTGGTTTTATCTTCTCTGCAGCAGAAACTGATAACAGGAAGAGAAAAGTTCAAAGCTTTCAGTATATTTTAGGAAATGCTGTTCTCCTAAATTGAAGCAATTGAGGATTAAAGGATAGAAAAGAACAGAAATAAAGGTCAGAGGGCAGAAATCTTGAAGATAGGAACATAGCAATGAGATAAAAACATTGCCATTTGTAGTAAAGACCCTGAAGCAGTCATTCCTGCCTAAGTATGCACTGAGCTGTTTGAATATCAGACAGGATAGTCTTTTCTCCCTTCTGTTTAAACACCAAACACATGACTCAAAAATGTGCTCATTTCAGGGACCCTTAGATCAAAACATTTGCTATAATAGATTATTTATTTGTCACAAGATTGAATACATGCACTATATGTGTACACACACACGTATATATACATATACCCATGATAGGTAGCTTTCCATTGGATTATATAGAGTATTACCTGAGGGCCTTAAAGGCTATCAATACCATTGTATGTTTCTTGTATGAGTCATCAGAAGAGGCAACATGGTACAGTGGAGAGAGCACTGCATCTATCCCTTTCACTTACTCTCAGTGATATGATATCTCTAAAGTACTTAGCACAGTTCCTGGCACATAGTAGGTGCTTAATTGCATTTTTCCCCTTTGGGCTTGTCATTTCCTCTGATTGGGCCTACGTTCCTCCTTTATAAAATGAGGGAAATGGATTAGATGATCACTTAGGTCTTCCTCAGCTCTAAGTCTTAGTCTGTGATTAACAAGGTTAATAACATTAATAATTCAGTTCATCTCAACGACTATGAAGGACTTACTACATACAACACTCTAGCCTGGGTCCTAGAGTTACAATGGCAAGCATAGGACTGCCCTTGCTGCTGAACAAAATATATTTTACTATGTAGGAACAACATACAAAGCAATACAAAGTAATTTCAAATGGGACAGATTGCTAATAATGGGTGGGAGAAGTTGGAGGATAAAGAAAGTTTTCATGGAGGAAGTGCTTTGAAGGTAGCTTGGAATCCCACAAGGTGGAAGTGAAGAGAGAAGCAATAGGCTGAATATGGAATGCCATGTATAGGGAACAGCTAATAGGTCACTTTGACTAGAATGGAGAAGACATGAAGGAGAGTAATATGACGTAAAATTGGAAAGTTAGCTGGGGCGGCTAGGTGGTGCAGTGAGTAGAGCGTTGGCCCTGGAGTCAGAAGGACCTGAGTTCAGATCCGGCCTCAGACACTTAACGCACACACAAACAAAAACCTAGCCATGTGACCTTGGGCAAGTTACTTAACCCCAATTGCTCTCCAAAAAGCAAAAAAAAAATTGGAAAGTTAGGTAAAAGCCTAATCATTGAAGGTTTTATATATCAGGCTGGGGGGTTTATATGTTACCTATGAAGCAATAGGGGAGCCACTAAAGAATTTTGAGTGGTGAA
Source organism: Gymnobelideus leadbeateri (assembly GCA_011680675.1). NCBI lineage: Eukaryota > Metazoa > Chordata > Mammalia > Diprotodontia > Petauridae > Gymnobelideus > Gymnobelideus leadbeateri. The sequence goes on from WOXC01008515.1 coordinate 756,379, forward strand.
GGGAGGGTGAAGGGGAAGAGAGGTGACATTAAAGTAACTGCCATTTCTGTAGTAGTTTAAGGTTTACCCTTGGGGTAAACTACTTGGAGGAGTAGATAGTGCAAGGATTCTTTTTATTTTACAGCTGAGGCTTTGAGAGGTGAAATGACTTATCTACTGTCACGCAACTACTATGTGGTAGAAGGAGCCAGGCCTCCTGACTCTGGGACCAGTACTTTGTCCATCAGGCTACACCATCTCATCTCACACCCCGTGATCTCTAGTACTCTTGAATGGTTTTCTTAGGCTATTAAGATAGACCCAAGAGTCACTCATCCTACTTTGGGAGAGTAAATTTTCCAAGGGAAGTCATAAGGTGTCAGTTTTAGCAAAGCAATTACTCTTGTGTCTTTTCAGGAGGTATATGAGTGGCAAGAGAAGTGATTCTGTTTTGCTACAAATTTCAATGATTATGATATTGACAGGTTGATTCGCAAAGTTAGTTAGCAAAGTAGGTTTTCTTTGTCCCAGAATTAAAATGCAGTTTAATTTAGATGTCATCCAAAATAAAGTTCTTAAAGAGAGAATGACTTGAAATGATCCTATTTTGGTACATTGTAATTACATCTTTCTTATTACTCCTTCATTTCAATCTTCTTTCAGGTAGAAGAGTATAATTTCTAAGCTTTTCATTTATAAATCAAGATACAGTAATCACAGAGGACATAAAAAGTTGACTTAAAGAGGAATTTGGTAGCCTGACTTGCAAATCAAACTTATTTATTATCAAATTTCTTACACAATTATTGTGCCCTTTTCTGTGATTAAAGGGCAATAGCCACTGGTTTCACATCCCACACTGTAGCCAAACTGACCAAATGAGCACACAACCTTCTGTCTAATGTCTCTGCAACATGGAATATTATTTTTCTAAATACTTGTAATGTCCTCCCTCCTTATCTTGTAATCCACACCCTCTTCAAGGCTCAGTTCAAGTACTACTTCATACATAGGACCTTTTCTGACTCCACATCCCCTCCCCCAATTAGGGATACCCTGCTAAGAAATGATTTTGCATTTCCTTTACAGCCATTAGCTATTTTCCTTTCTTTCTGTTGCTCATTTCTTTTTTTTTCTTTGCTTTTTTTGCATCACTCTTACTTTCTAATGATGCTTCCTGCTCCTAAAATAACCCTCCCTTGCGATAAATAAGTGGAGTCAAGTAAAACAAATTCAATGCACTGGCCATGTCTAAAAAGTGCATCTCCGGGGTGGCTAGGTGGCACAGTGAGTAAGAGTGCCGGCCTCGGAGTTGGGATGACCCAGGATCGAATCCTGCCTCAGAAAATGAGCACCCACACATAAATAATGACTAGCCGTGTAACCTTGAGCAAGTTACTTAACCCCAATTGCTTTAAAAAAAAAAAGTTCATCAGGGCGGCTAGGTGGCACAGTGAATAAAGCGCAGGCCCTGGAGTCAGAAGGACCTGAGTTCGGGCTCCTACACTTAATCCACACAAACAAACAAACAAACAAACAAACAAAAAAAACCTAGCTGTGTAACCTTGGGCAAGTTACTTAACCCCAATTGCCCTAAAGGGGCGGCTAGGTGGTGCAGTGAGTAAGAGCGCGGGCCTCGGAGTTGGGATGACCTGAGATCAGATCCGGCCTCAGAAAATGAGCACCCACGCATAAATAATGACTAGCCGTGTAACCTTGAGCAAGTTACTTAACCCCAATTGCTTTAAAAAAAAAAGTGCATCTCCTTCTGCACCTAATCTCCTACCTCTCTGCTTAGAAGAGGATAGCATGCTTTAATGTCAGCCCTCTGAAGTCATGATTGGTCCCTGCTTTAGTCAGAGTTCTGAAGACTTTCAATATCTTTTTTTCTTCACATTATTACATTATTAAGACAATTGACTTTTTCCTTTGAATCAAGAGAGTAAAAATACCTGCTTACAGGCTCTCTGCTAACAAGGTATCACCCCCATACATACATCCAAATTATAAAATAGTCTCTGACATATATGGCAACACATATACATACGTGTGTGCACAAACTTGTATGTATACATATACATATATATGTGTATATACATATGTATATGTGTGTATATTCAAATTCCCTTTAATCATTACTATCAGACAAGATATGATTGAAGGCAGATTTAGTCTGGCAAAATGTGGATAACCCTATCATGCAGGGTGTCCAGGGCAAAATTAAAATTGTAGAGCTATTCCATAGACATATGGCATATACCTCTCACTCCACACGGCAGCAGTCTGGCTGCTCTTCTTTGTGGGTAACATGGCTACTGACTGCAAGCCCTAAAACATCAATGAGCCTCAAAGATGATTTCCACAGTCACTCAAAATATTTTAGCTTAATTCTTCACACAGGAAAAACCAAATGGGTGGAGAATGACTATTGCCACAATTATGGCATATAGTTAGATAGTCAAACCATAGAATTCATTAATTATCATTTGCACCTTGGATAGACACTGCAAGTAGACAATGAGTTGGATTCATAATTAAATAGTTGGAAGAAAACATACTGGATTGCCCATGGAAAATTCCTTTTATTATTCTAAACTCTTTCCTAAAATAAGAGATTATATTTTAATACCAAAATTTATGTGGTATAAGTCATAGAATACCAACATCTTCAAAATATTTAAATCTCTCATCTGTATAGTAAGGATGAGTGGATGACAGTACAAAGTAAATAACTGAAAGATGCCTGAATCATCATAAAAATTTCTGATGCCTTCCTTCATTCCTTTGCTTAATTGTTGAGTACTTACCATACTTTTGGAACTGGGCTATGTATCTTGGTGGTACAAATAGTAACAATGATGGTGTGTATGTATATATGATAAAATTTATTAGTAGCTTACAATTTTAGAGTTGTGTGGAGCATTGAGAGGTTAGGTTACTTGCCCAAAGTCACACAACTAAGACCAGAGACCATTTAGGAAATAAAGAAGGAAACAAGCATTTATTAAGTACCTACTATATACCAGGTACTGTGCTAAGCATTTTACTGTTATCATATAATTAAAAATCAGAATTGGTCATATAACTAAAGAGGTACAAAATGATTTCATGAGTTATCATGAAAAAATAAGACAGAAAAAATAGAAGAAAATGGGAAACTCTCACTGGAAAAAAAAAAAAAACTGACCAGAAAATAGATCAGTGAGAGATAATAAAGAATTATTGGACTACCTGAAAGCTATTAATGAAAAAAACCTCTTAGATATCATATTTCAAGAAATTTTAAAGTAAAACTGCCTAGACATCTAAGAACCAGAGTGTAAAATAGAAGTGGAAAGAATTTACTGGTTCCCACCTGAGAGAAATCTCAAAATGAAAACTCTAACGAATATTATAACATGAACACAAAATTCTTGGATCAAGGAAAAAATTCTGCAAGCAACCAAAAAGAAACAATTTAAATAATGTGGAGAGCCACAATCAGAATCACACATTTAGGTGCTACCCTTGTAAATGAATGGATGCTTTGGAATATGATATTCCATGTGGCAGAGGAACTAGGATTACAACCAACAATAAACTACCAAGCAAAAAATCCTTTAAGGGGGAAATGGATATTTGTTGAAACAGAGGACTTTCAAGCATTCATGATGAAAAAAACAGAGCTAAATAGAGAATTTGATACTTAAATACAAAATTCAAGAGAAGTATAAGAAGGTAAACATGAGTGAGAATTCATAAGGGTTCAGCTGTTTCCATTCTTATATGGGGAGAGGATATGTGTAACCTCTTAGAAGTTAATCATCAATAGGTATTTTAAAAGAAGGTTAAGTAGACAGGGTCTGAACATGTTTCTATTATGTTGGTATGATCTCTAAAGAAGAATAGAAGAGTGGAGAAGAGTGCACTGGGAAAAAGGGGAAAGGAAAGGAAGAATGGGGAAAATCATTTCACATAAATGGAGTATACAAGGAAGAGTTAATATAATTGAGGGGGGTGGGGTTGGAGAGGTGGTAGGCAACACTTGAAACTCAGTCTCATATGAACTAGCTTAAGGTAGGAAGACTATACATACACACAGGTGCAGAAATTCATCTTACTCAGCATGGAAGTTGGAGGGAAAAGGGTTAGGAGAAAGGGGCAAGGAGAAAATACTGAGGGTAGATTAAAGCAGGCACTAGTCAGAAACAAAACAGACTTTTGAGGAAGGAACAGAATAAAAAAGAGAAAGATAAGTGTAAGTGAATAGGAGGGAGGGAAGTACACAATTAACTATAATAATTGTGAATGTGAATGGTATTAACTCCCCCATAAAATAGAATATAGAATGCTACTTCAGGAAAGTATAAAGGAAAGCTGCCTAGGCATCTAGGAACCAAAGGGTAAAGTAATATACTGTAATGGATTAGAAATTTAAAAACCAGCAATATGTTGTTTACAGGAAACACATTTGAAACAGAAATGTATGCACAGACTTAAAATATGGGGCTGTAGTGGAATCTAATATGCTCAGACCTAGATAAATCTAATCCTAAAATAAAGATAAGGAATTAAGGAGATTAATAGATTTTTAGGAAAGGTAGATATGCTAGGCCTGTGGAAAATATTGATTGGAAATAGAAAGGAATATATTTTTTTCTTAACTGTGTGTGGCATCTTTACAAGAATTGATTATGTATTAAAGTATAAAAACCTCAGAAACAAATGCAGAAAATCAGCAGTAATAAATGCATATTTCTGGCCATAGTTAAATAAAAATTGCATTCAATAAAAGACTTTTGAAGAACAGATTAAAATCAGTTGGAAAGTAATATAATACCAAACAATGAGTCAAATAAATTCTAAAAGATAATCAGTGATTTCATTAACAATAATGACAAGACAATATACTAAAATCTATGACATGTAGCCAAAGCAGTACTTTATGTAAAATTTGTATTTCACAATGCTTATATCAACAAAGGAGAGAAAACATGTCAAAGAAATGGGTATACAACTAAAAAAACAAGCCTATAAATAAAATAAATTACTGCCTCCCCTTCAAACACCAAAATAGAAGTTCTTCACATTAAAGGAGAGATTAATAAAATTGAAAGTAAGAAAATAGAATAAAAAAACTAGGGATTATTTTTTTTCCTTTTTGGAGGGCAGGGCAATTGAGGTTAAGTGACTTGCCCAAGGTCACATGGCTAGTAAGTGTTAAGTGTCTGAGGTTAGATTTGAACTCAGGTCCTCTTAATTCCAGGGCTGGTGCTCTATCCACTGCACCACCTTGCTGCCCCTGGGATTGATGTTTTGAAAAAAGAAAAAAAATAAGATAAGTTCTTATCTAATTTGACTTTTTTTTGCTTTTTGTAGGGCAATTGGGGTTAAGTAACTTGCCCAAGGTCACATGGCTAGTGTGTGTGTGTGTGTGTGTGTGTGTGTGTGTGTGTGTGTGTGTTAAGTGTCTGAGGCTGGATCTGAGCTCAAGTCCTCCTGACTCCAGAGCCAGCGATCTACTCACTGCACCACCTAGCTTCCCCTCTAATTTGACTTTTAAAAAGAAAGAAGAAAACTAAATTATCTGTATAATATTGACAGTGTTCAATTTAAAACCAATGAAAATGACATAAAAAACAATTAGGAGCTATTCTGCCCAACTATAAGCCAGTGAAATGAGCAATTTAAATGGTTGAATATCTACAGGATTATAAATTGTTTAGATTAACAGAACAGGAAATAGAAAACTTAAAATAATCCTGTCTTGGAAAAAGAAATTTAAGAAACTATCAATGACTAGATGGATTTACAAGTGAATTCTACCAAACATTTGAAGAAAGTTAATTTTAATACTATATAAACTATTTTAAAAAATAAGGAAGGAGCCCTACAAAATTTCTTCTATAACATAAATAAGGTCTTGACTCCTAAACCAGGGAGAGACAAAACAAAGGAGACAAATTGTAGATCAACTTTCATAATTAATATTGATACAGAAATGACAGATAAAATACTTAAAATATTATGACAATATATCACAAAGATCATAGACTACAACCAGGCTAGATTTATAACGGGAATACAGGGCTGGTTCACTATTAGGAAAATTGTAAGCATAATTGACCATACCAATAAAAAAATCATAAAAAATTATATGATTATTTCAATGTATGTGGAAAAAAACTTTTGACAAATACAATACCCATTCATGTTTAAAAAACACTAGAAAGCATAGGAATAAGCAAAGCTTTTTATAAAATGCTAAGTAATATTTGTGTAAAACTGAGAGTAAGCATTATCTGTAATGAGGATAAACTTGAAGTCTTTCCAATTAGATAATGGGTACAGCAAGGATTTTCATTATCACTGTTATTCAGTATTGTATTAGAAATAATGGGTATAATCATAGGACAAAAATGAAATAGATGGAATAAACACAGGCAATGAAGAAACAAGATAGTTACTTTTTGCAGATGATATGATGGTTAACTTAGAGAACCCTGGAGAGTCAACTAAAAACAATAGTTGAAACAATTAATAACTTCAACATAGTTTTGGAATATAAAATAAATTGACATCAGCATTTCTTTATATTAACAACAAAATACAGCAGGAAGAGATAGAGAAGTTCCTTTTTAAAGTACTATAGACAGTATAATTTATTGGGAGTCTATCTGCCAATATACATGTAGGAGCTGTAGGAACACAATTATGAAACACTCTTCATACAAATAGAGATAGACCTAAATAATTGGAGAAGTATTAAATGCCTATGGGTAGGCTGAGCCAATATAGTAAATATGATGCTACTACCTAAATTAATTTAGCCATACTAATCAAACTATCAAAGAATTACTTTATAGAACTAGAAAAATAATAACAAAATTCATCTGTAGGAACAAAAAATGTCTAGTGAAAAAAATGGGAAAGACGGGTTCCTAGCAGTACCAGATGTCAAAATATGGTACAAAGCTATTATAATTAAAACAATTTTGTAGTAAGTAGAAAATTAAAGAAATTGATCAGTGAAACAGATTAGGTATATAATATAACAAAGCAAATGAGCACAGTAACCTTATGGTTGATCAACTCAAAGATCCCAGCTATTGGGTTAGGAATTCATTATTTGACAAAAACTTCTGGGAAAACTAGAATGCAGTCTGGCAGAAATTAGTCATAGTCACAGAAATGGGCACATAATTTAGATACAAAGAATAATAATAAGTAAATTATGGGAGCATGGAAGAAATTACATGTTAGATCTATGGATAGGAGAAGAGTTCATGACCAACAGTGATACAGAGAGGTTTACATGAAGTAAAATGGATAATTTTGATTACATAAAATTAATTTCTTTTGCACAAACCAAACCAATACATCTAAAATTAGAAGAAAAGTAGGAAAGTGGGAAAAATATTTACAGCAGCTTTCTCTAATAAAGGTCTTGTTTCTCAAATATATAGGGAACTTGAGTCAAATTTATATGAATAAGAGCCATTCTCTTATTGATAAATGGTCAAGGGATATAGCAGTTTTCAGAAGAAGAAATTCAACCTATAATAGTCATATAAATGCTTCATATCACTAATAATTGTAGAAATACAAATTAAAACAACTCTAAAGTGCCATTTCACACCAATAAGATTGGTTAAAACGACAGAAACAAAAATAAAAAATACTGGAGGGGATGTGATAAAATGGAAACACTAATGTACTATTTTTTTTATTTTTTTGGAGAGGGGAAGGCAGGGCAATTGGGGTTGTGACTTGCCCAAGGTCACACAGCTAGTAAGTGTTAAGTGTCTGAGGCTGGGTTTGAACTCAGGTTCTCCTGACTCCAGAGCCAGTACTCTATTCACTGCATCACCTAACTACCCTGATAATGCACTATTCATAGAACTATGAATTAATCTAACCATTATCAAAAGCAATTGGAAATTATGCCTAAAAGATTATTAAAACTGTACCTATGCTTTGCTCCAGTGATACCTCTACTAGTTCTATATCAGAAACAGATCGAAGAAAAAGGATGCATGTGTGCAAAGATATTTTGCAGCTCTTTTTGTGGTGGCAAAAAAATAATAAATTCAGGGGATATCCATCAATTGGGGAATGACTAAACAAGTTGTGATATATCAGTGTGATGGAATATTATTTTGCTGTAAGAAATGATAAAGACAATGGTTTTAGAAAAACTTGGAAAGACTTACTTGGACTGAGGCAAAGTGAAATGAGCAGAATCAGGAGAACCATTTACAATTAACAGGATTCTTGTAAAGATAATCATCTGTAGAAGAGTTTTTGACTCTGACCAACAGTGACCCAGCACAGTTCTAAATGACTCACAATGAAAAATGCTAGCCATCTCCAGATAGAGAACTGATTCGAGCTCAGATTGAAGCTTTTTTCCTTCTCTTTCTTTTTCAAAGCATGGATAACGAGGAAATTTGTTTTGGATTACTTCATTTTTGTATTTTTTTGTTTGTTTCTTACCTTTTCAATGTTTGGGGGAATGGTGAGATGAGGGCAAGAATTTGAAACTGAAAATAAAATCAACTTGAATAAAACAATAGAATGGAGTGCCTCAGGGGGTAATGAGTTCTCCCTAACTTGAAATATTCAGGCTAATACCTGAAGGCCTGAAGAGGGTGCTAGGTAGTTGCTGAGGGCTTTTATGGCTTCAAAACTGTTATTCGGAACAAGTGGTGATATTGACATTTTGACAGGAAACTAGAGTTGAGAGAAGTTAAGTAATGATGCAGCTATTAATTATCAAATGTGGTAATTGAGTGTAGGTCTTCTGACTCCTTACTTGAATGATCTTTCCGATACCCAGTGGTTTGAGAGATTTAATTTCCATCTTCCATCCCATCATCTAGGTTAACATTCCATATCTACAAATATAGGAACTCAGACTCACTGTGAGGAACTGACTTGATCAAGGCCACACAGTTAATTGGTGATAGAACTTAGGTCTTAAGCTTCCAGGTAAACTTTTTTTTTCCATTCAAGTTGTTGACATTTGAAGGCCTTTGTCACCAAGGTAGAATGGGAAGCTTGAAATATGAATAGCCAAAGATGAATTATTCTGGAGATTTCCCTTTCTTTCTTTTAAATAAGAATTTTATAAATGTACATTACTGGCCAAAAGCCTGCACCATCTTTTCACAGAAATAGAGTTTTGCTTTTACTCATAAATGCTATTTTCATTATGATCTTTTTTATGTTCAGTCTTGCAATTTAGTTTTCTTATGATCTATTTGGATTCAAATTTCAGGCTACAGGAGCTCCATGCCAGACTACATGAATCCCCTTGTGAATTCACCCTGAACTAACCTTTAGACTCCTGTCAGAAAGAAGGTCACAGGCTTTGGTGCTTGTGGTCAATTAGATGAAGAGAATTGCATTCATGGTGCAGGATCTCCAAGAGAATCATGAGCTCTGTAGAAAAGAGGTTTATGAATACCTACAGTTAAGACATTTTGTTGCTGTGAAAATCGACCCAAAGCTTATTAACTTAAGAACTAACTCTCTGGAGATCATTTTATATCAAAACAGATCAGTAAGTAAATTTGTCAATTGAGCCTATCTAAACTCTCTGGTATCCTTTGAATACTCATACCATTCTCCCATGGGTTGACAGTCTAAACTAGAATCAAACCTTGCAAACACGCAAAGACTTCATTACCCAAATTAAAGGTTGTTTGATGTGAACTAGATATAGATCATTTTCATTTGGTTTCACATCTGAGTGCTTTACAATTCCCAGAATTTAAATAATGTTTCTCTCAAGACATCTGTTAGAAAGTGCAGTAGTGATCTTAGTGCTTGTGTATTTAAATAGAGAATTACAGAATTGAAGAATTGGAGGGACCTCGGTAGTCACTTAATCCAGTCCACATGTAAAAGGAATACCCTGTGTTGCATACCTGGCCTTTGCTTAAATACCTTTAATAAAGGGGGATCTACCACTTATAGTAGCAAATAGACATACTGAGTCCATTTCCCACCTATAAGTTGGCGAATGGGTTCATCTCCAACCTCTATAGGGATGCATTATGTGTGTACTCATAGTTAGCATGTGGCTAAACTTAAATTCCACAGCTGTCTAGCTGTTAAACACATTCCTCAGGTCAGCCATGACCACCAAATTTTGTGTTCAGAGGTATGGGAATAATAGAATATAAATGGATATGGGTATAATAGAATATAAATGTAATATGGGTATAAAATGGGTATGGGGTCAAGTTTTGCTAGGCAGAAAGTGATGTAGGATATGGCCAGGTTTGGGGGCTTTTCAAAGAGAAAAACAGACAGAATGACCTTTGTCACAGATTTAGCCTTTTTCTGGCCCCATTGCTGTATTCCTCATGTAAGATTATAATATTGAGGTTGTGCTTATAAAGCAGGAGGAGGCCTAGGGCAGAGAAGTGAAAATATGTAACAGTTAGGAATCTGAGGCCTTACCATAAGAGAGAAGCCATAGGTGAATGAAAAAGCATCAGCGATTTAGAGATGCAAGGGATTTTGAAGGTCATAGTCAACTCCCTTATTTTCCAAATGAGGGAATTTAAGTGACTTACCCAAGGTCATACAAGTAGGGAACACTAAGCTGATATTTGAACCAAAGTCTTCTGAATCTAGAATAGTGATCTTTCTGCTATCCTGCTTCAAATTCCCTGTGAAGCTGTTATTAAGGTTTGGATCTGAACATCCAGTCTGTGTTTCTTTAAACCTCTTGGCTTTTGGCTCATTTATAGATAGAATTTTTAGAGGGGAGATTCAGATCTCAACTCCTGAATTGTGTGTTCTTTGAATTCCCAGGCATTTGACTTGCCTTCAGACAGTATTTTTGGACTGTCTTAGTTTTGGAGGATCTATAAACTGAAAGGAGATGTATGCACTTCTTACTTCATATATGTGATTTTTATTCTCTTCCCTGTTGTTAACCATATAATTATTTCCATGTTTATCTGATTGAATGCCATTGAAATTCAGGAATTGTGCAAGAGGGTAGAATTTACCAGTGGGTAGAGGTTGAGCTAGGGTCAAATTAGATATAGCTATAATATTTTTAGGGGGCAGTCTCATATGTAATAAAGTTCTCCATAGAGGAGAACTTGAAATTACTGTAATAGGAAAAAAACAACAACCAGGAAATGTTAAAAACAGAAAAACATTAAGGACAAGAGTGGAGCTTTCAAATGAGGTAACCCCCTGGTTTTCTAATTCCACTCAATGTGAGACTTGTCCTGCCCAGGCTCCTATTTGTCTTAATGGCTGTTAAGTCTAAGAATTCCAAATTCTGGTTATCTGATCATATGCTCTTTTTTTTTTTTTTTTGCATTTTTTTTGGAGAGCAGTTAGGGTTAAGTAACTTGCCCAAGGTCACACAGCTAGGTTTTTGTTTGTGTGGATTAAGTGTCTGAGGCCAGATTCGAACTCAGGTCCTTCTGACTCCAGGGCCAACACTCTACTCACTGCGCCACCTAGCGGCCCCTTGATCATATACTCATCTACTTACTGGAAATATGTTTGCTTAATGGGGTGTGGTTATTATGTCTCTCTTGCTTGTGGGAAATCCAAAGGGAATTCATGTGTACTCCTCCAACCCATGTCTCAGCTCAAGGAGTGATTAAAAACAAACCTTCTAAAATGTCTACCCCCCACTGTCATTAGCCACAAGAAAAGGATGTAATCATTGCTTGATATTCTTTTATGGAAAGAAGGAGAAAGAGGAAAACAGCTGCCTGTGATGGGGAACAGACTTAGCTTCTTCCCCTAAGGCTCCACTCTTTTCCTGTAGGGAGGGGGAACCGGAAAGAGATCCTTTGCTAGCTTAATATAGCTATGAATTTTGAGCTCACCTCCTGTAATGGGCAGGGGAGCAAGGTGAAAGCAGAGCTCTCTGTAGTCATTCTGTAGTCTTTACTGCATGCTCCATTGGTTCTCAGCTGTGGGAAAGGGTCACTCCTTAACTGCCACCCCTACCCTGCAACCTGAGGGATACAGCGAAACAGGCACTTGACCCTTCCTTTGTCCATTATACTCCTATATAATATAAACAGTAATGCCAGATCTGGTCCTTAAAAAACACCTAGTCCCGTCTCTTCATTTTCTAGAAAAGGAAACATAGGCTAAATAGTAAGGTCAGGATTTGAACTTCCATCTCTTGACTCCAAATCCAGGGTTATTTCTACTTCTTTCTAATCTTTGTATCTACACATTCAGGTGCCCATGAGGAAGGTGTGTTGAGAAAGGAACAGGGGATGGAAAGTGAAATAAATGATAGCACTGTTATTAGCTCTGCATAGCTAAATAAATGACGAATATTACATTCCTAATTACTATTTCTGGGACTAGGTAGGTGAAAAACTCCATATACATGAATTATTATTCATGGGCTTATGGTTATGGAGTTTGTCACACTTATTACTAGTTTTCAGTTGTGTCTGACTCTTTGTGACTGCATTTGGGGTTTTCTTGGCAAAGATACTGGAGTGGCTTGTCATTTCCTTCTCCAACTCATTTTACAAATGAGGAAACAGAGACAAATAGGGTTAAAGGACTTGCCAAGGATCATACAGCTCGTAAGTGTCTGAGGCCATTTTTGAACTCAAGGAGATGAGTCTTCCTGACTCTGGGCCTAGTGCTCTATACGCTACATCCCCTAGCTGCTGTGTGATGGCCTAAAACCAGAGATGTTAGCAAGCAGGGCAACCAGAACTTAATCCTAGGGTGTTTAAATTAAGATGGTACCAATAGAATTGTGCAAAGACATCCTTCTTCTCTTCTTTCCACCTGCAGCAGCCATACTCAGTAAACTTCCATTCACTCACTCTCTGCCCTGCTCAGGGTAAAAACATTGTAGTTGTAGCTCTGCTTGAGGTAGCATTATATTCCCATGGGTCTGACAAGAAATAGCTCTGAATTATCTTCCTAATCTTGATGCTCAGTGAGTTGTTCTTTCTTTTCCTTACTTGATCCAGCCCTTTCCCCTCCACCACCAAAAAAAAACCCCAAGCCTATATTTTCAGACCATTTTTGTCACTAGTGTAGCTGGTAAATACACAGTGTCTGTTCTTTACCTTTTAAATTCAGCTCAATGCAGAATTACTACCAGCAATTTTATATTCGACCAAATAACTTTTTTTTAATGTCACCACCCTAATCAGAAAATCCCAGTTCAATCAGACTTTCTCAGGGCTTAGCTTCAAAATGTCCTCCTATTCCAATTTTCAATCTCTACCTTGAGAGAAGCATGTATAAAGGGTCTATAGGCAGCAGTTAATCTTAGAGTGATTTCTTTACATAAAAAATTAGTTTCTAAAATTACTTCTAAATTTCACTAATCTCAGAATGCTAGATTTGCATCAAACATTATAGTTTGCCTTTTGCTTCAGTAAAGGCTCTTTAAATCACTCTCTCTTTCTGGGCAACAACTAATATTTCCTGTATGTTAGTGACAATACCACATTTTCTCCCCTTCTAATTAACTTTCTAGTTCAATTAAATAAATGCAAGCTTTCCTGACAGTTTCTTTCCCCCCCCCCCCACTTCTCAGATCTAGATTTTTCATTGTGCTTATCTTTCAACTGCTCTCACTGAATAGAACAGAGTTAGAAAATTAAACCAAGGTGTAGGGATGTCAGATGTGGATGTCAACATACTTGCTAACATGGATTGTTTTTATAATAATTGTCTTCTTTTTGTTAACCTACACAGTTTCACAGACTGGTAGTCCATAATACTATCTTTTACTTTTATTGTTCATGTATTTTGGAAGCGTGCAGAATGATTCCCTCTTGGAATAGTGGATTCCTAGCACTTCAGTGAAGGCAATACTATTTTCTGGTCCATTACTAAAATATGTGGTTCTAGAATTCTTAGCTGGCATTGCATTCTCCTAAGATTGTCTAAGTGATGTGGATTCCAGTAAACCTGGGGTGACCTTGGCTTTTTGAGATGATTTACACTTTAATGGATAACCTATAGAGCAGATACACATTGGATAAACACTGTAGGTGGACAGTGAACCGGGTCCATTATTGTTTTTGTTTTTGTTTTTTGGAGGGCAATTGGGGTTAAGTAACTTGCCCAAGGCTACACGGCTAGGTTTTTATTTGTGTGTGTGTTAAGTGTCTGAGGCCAGATCTGAACTCAGGACCTTCTGACTCCAGGGCCGACACTCTACTCACTGCGCCACCTAGCCACCCCTCGAGCCCATTATTGAACAGGAGGAAGAGAGTAGTCTGGGTTTCACTTAGGAAGTTAAAGACTGCTTTCAATGACCTCAAGCTTCACATGATATGAAAGTCTCTATTTTAACCCCAATGCTTGTAATGTTATGTGGCATGAATCATGGATCACCTGAATCTTAGAAGAATGAAAGTTACAAGATACCCAAAGGGCACTAGAGATAGGAATAATGGTCCTTAATAAGATGTAGTATATCACTAAGGTACAATTGTGTGCAAGAAGTGACTTAGTATTTATCAGAGAGAGAGGTCTGATCACAAAGGGAGCTGAAGTGGACCAGTCACATAGTCAGAGTAAGGTTTAAGTAATGGACAGCTTGTGCCTCCTTGGTACTCATGAAATGTCAATAGCCATTGAAGGAGGCCCCCAACATATTGGAGAGGCCTATATGTAGTATTTATAAGAATTTGGAAAGAGTAACAGGAGAAGAAGACAGACTGGTTTGTGATTTTATCATATGGAGGAAGTATCCACATGGAGGAAATCACAGAATTAACGAAAAGTGTTGCTAATACTGTCCCCTAAGTCCTTTGTGATAAAACACCTGTGTGGATATCTGAGTCAGCACTGTCTCTGAGCCTTCAGATACATTTTATTCAAGTGATGGTACCCACTGTACATGTGTTTTCAGGGCAGCACATCTCTTTGAAACTTTTGTTTCCATTTGGAGAAATTACACAATTTAAGATGATAACTTATTCTTATTTATCTTTCTTCAGAAGTCACCCACCCCTGATGGGAGTGACATCATCCTCCTGTCTTACCACATTACTTTATCTAGCATACCAATAAACTCAGAAATCCCAGATCCTCCAAACCTTTCTTGAATCATTTGAAGAGATATTGATTTAACCTAATGCCTCTCAGCTTGAGCAGATATCTCCTCCAGTTTTCTCTTTGCTCGTTTGTTCCAAAGCTCATCTGGAGTGTAAATATTGAATTAAATGCCTGGAACCTTCCCATGTCTGAGAAATTGTCTATACAATGTGAGCTATTGACATCAAATAAGTTGAAGTCACAGTGAGTTTTTCACCATTGTTTCTATGTCTTTTCCATGAATAATGACCTTTTTGTTTGCTTGGAAACACTTTATCAGCTAAAACTTTATCATGCATGAGTAGAGTACTAGGTTGCAAAAACAAATTCCATGATCACCTATTAGACTTTAAACAAATTACCTTCCTCAATTAAATAAGATTAGCAAAATTCCTGAGTTTTAAAAAATAAATTAACAAACAGGAAAAGCTAGTTCAAACTCTTATTTTTCCTCAATTTCATTTTGGTTCTCTAAAATGGTTTCTGTAGTTATGTGACAATTCCATTACCCAGAAATTGTGGGAAATATACAATATCATGAGGGAAATATGCAATATCATCTTCTGTCTGTTTCTATTTATAATAATATTCTCCCTATCATTCACTTTCCAGGAGGGTGCCCAGTAGGAGATTAAAAGCAACCTTCCCATAAAGCTATGTGGGTTCTTCCAGGGACAAATAAAACCACTTTTCAGAATGCAGCCTCACTGAATAACCCAAACCTTTCAAGAGGTCTACTTAGTCTGAGCATATGGAAATACAACTGGCTGCACTTTTAATTATTTTTCGTCAAGTGAAAAGTAACCCCTTCAGTTGAAACACATAGATCATCTGTCTTAGTATTGACACTCAGTAATATCATTCAGAGCTTGGAGAAAACACATCTCTTTCTTTGACATTGGCACACTCAGTTTTTCCCTATTTACTTTAGGCACCTTGCTGTGCCAAATGAACATATTAAACATGATTAATCTCTTTGGAGACAGAAGTTGGAATGCTTATCAGCAAGGCCTGAGTGAACAAAAAATATTTGAACAAAACATTTACCCACAATATATTAAATCAGACTAGCAAAGAGAGAAATCCCATTTAACCTTATCTATAAATGCTTCACACTTTAACTTGAATACTGCCTGACTTATTGTATGTTTTGGAACACAAATAGATTTCTGTGGTAGAGAAAATTTCAGAGGTTACCTTATCTCTTTTTTATTTGGGGGGAGAGGGGATGAATGCTTTCAGGATGAGTAAAAAGAACTTTCCTTCTCTTTGTAATGCCAGAAACAGAGTCCAACAGTGCTTCTGGATATGATCACATCCAGCTTCTTACTGCCTTCACCTAAGATAATAGAGATAGGGATAGGTCAATATGATGAGGGTGTAGATGTTTGTTTTGAGTACTTTGTGAGGAAAGTTAACACAGACTTGTCCTTGACCCTCTGGAAGCTTACAGCCTCTGGGAATTGAAATTCTAAGAGAACTCTGCCTATATTTTTATGGCTAAAATGACTAAATTGTGGTATGACCAGTTGATGAAATCTTTGGGCCATTATAAATGCTTATTCAGAGATAAACACAACTTCAAAGAAACAGATTAAGTATGCCTTTACTCCATCAGTAATTGAGTGTAATCATTTATGTTTTTCATAAACAAGATCACATAGATAATATTAGTGTCATCTATCAGGTTATGAAAGGTATTGACTTAGAACTGAAGATATAACAAAGGATTTAATTGCATCAGAGTAAATTAATGGGCACCCGAGAAAGCCTAAAATGGCAGAAACTGAGCTTGGAACCCTCACTCGAACCTTACTCAACCCAGCAAAAAAAAGTAGACACTAATTGAACCCTGCCATAGACCTGAGAAAGAGAGGAAATTGGGGAGAGGAGCCAGCATATGTGGCTACAGCAGGCTTGGAGGAAAAGGGACTGAAATCCATTTGGGAACAGTTCTGTTCCCTATAAGGGCCTTGGCATAAAGACCAAGACCTATTGAAAAGCAAATTCCCCAAAGAGGAGGAGGAGGAAGCTGAGATAGCTTCAGAGGAGGAAGTAAAACTGATCAGAAGATATAAGAAAGGCTAAGAGCACCAAAAATTTCAGGAGGAATAAAATTCAGATAAAAATAAGCTAATGTAGCTATATAAATGCCAGCTAGCATTGTAAGTTTAGAAAGGATCACAAAGGGAATTGAACCAATGCCTGATGAAACACGGAACCCTATGGATTCCCAAGAAACTGTAGAACCACATCAGGGTATCCTATGATTGTTCAATAAAGAAATCAGAGTGGTAAGGGAAGAAATTAGAAGAAAAAAATGGCAGAAATTATGACTTACTGAGCAGAAATAATTAGCACAAGAGAAAAACTTGAATCTACACAATGAAAATAATAAGTACGCTCAAGTGGAGGATCACATTGTAGAAGAGAAGCAAAAAACAGTAACAAAAACAAAATACTTCATCTCTAAGAATGAACAGACAAAAACCCGAACGCTGTATTACAAGAAATAGTACAATAAAACTTCCCAGAACTTCTGAATACAGAAGGCAAAGTGCCAATTGAAGGACTTCACAGGTCACCTCCAGAAAAAAAAAAAAATACAGCAACACATGTTTCAAATTTCAATATTCTAGTGCTTAAATGCATAATCCAATAACAAATAACAAATTCTCGGGGCAACTAGGTGGTGCAGTGAATAGAGCACTGGCCCTGGAGTCAGGAGGACCTGAGTTCAAATCCAGCCTCAGACACTTAACACAAAAACTATCCGTGTGACCTTGGGCAAGTCACTTAACCCCAAATTACCCTATCTTCCCCGCTCCAAAAAGCAAAAACAACAACAACAAAAAATTCTCCAAGACCTTCAAATACAAAGGAAGGAAATTCTGAAAACAAAAGACTATTCAGCATTCATGAGAAAGCCCATCATGGAATAGAATATTATATTCTGAAAAGCAAAGGGGCTCAAGATGCTACTCAAAAATGATATACTCTGCAAACCTGGATATAATCATCATTAAAGAAAACAATGGCCATTCAGTAAAAGAAAGGCATTTGAAACATTTCAGAAAAAATATTTAAAATATGTGAATGCACATATGATTGATATCATATTGCATGCTTTCTCAATGGATGGGGTAGGGGCTGGAGGGAGATAGAGAATTTAGAACTCAAAAACTAAAATAATAACTAATATTTTTTAAATGTGAGTAGAGACATAAAGTTGTTGTTGTTGTTATTATTATTATTTATTATTTGCTGGTGATCTGAATTCCCTCTAGCTGGTGACTGGTCAGGCCCACCCTGGGACTAA
This sequence comes from Gymnobelideus leadbeateri, assembly GCA_011680675.1. Lineage (NCBI taxonomy): Eukaryota > Metazoa > Chordata > Mammalia > Diprotodontia > Petauridae > Gymnobelideus > Gymnobelideus leadbeateri. Next base: position 774,734 of record WOXC01008515.1, read on the forward strand.
AACCTCAGGCTTGGGCCTGGCTGGAGTCAGCACCCAGAGTGCTTCTCTGGCTGCTCCCTGCCGGCCTGCCAGGCTATCCTCAGCAGGAGGTTAGCTTCTCTGTGTCATTTTGTGGGTTCTGTAGCTCCAAAGCCAACTCTGGCTTTTTTAAAAAATCACCTAATTCAGAGCAGATTTCCTTCTAGTCTCTCACTTTTGTTCTATCTACATCTTTAACTTTTATGTATGCTTATGACTAACAGGCTGTGGGGTTTTGTTTCTTGTATCCAATATATAACTCTTTTAATTATTGGACTGTTTAATCCATTTATATTCAGTGCTATCCTTGATACATTTTTATTTTCCTATGGGTCTCAATTTTTTTCTCAGGTATAATTTTTAAAAAATTCTCCTTTTTCTTTTAAGTCAACACTTTATTTCTATGATTAGTTTTGCTTAATCTATTTTAACGCAGCCCTATTCCCATAGCCTCTCTTTATCCCTCTTCTTTTCCCTATTTCCCCTCCTTTGTCAACCGTTTACCTAATTTTGGTGTGTTACTTATTGATGTCTTTTTCTTCTTTCTCTATATTTAGTTATCTAGCTCTTCCCCCACTTTTTTTTCTCTTCTCAGATAAGTGATTAATTCAAAATCCCCCTTCCTCTCCTTATCAACTTATTTCGTATTTTTATTCTTAATCTACACCTTTTTCTACAAAGGATTCTTTATCTTGAGCTCTTCATTAATTTTCTTTTCTGTTTCTTCCATACTTTTTTTTTCCTTTGGTTCAGGATATTTATGCTTAATTGTTCTTTCTTTTAGCCTCTTTGTGATCTTCATAGGATTAAAACTCCTAAAATACCGTTTAAATCCCTTCTTCCAACTAACTTCTTTTTGTTCCTTATAGATCTTGTGCCATCACCTTTTTACTGCCTGTCGTACTTCATACTTAAAAGACAGAAGCATAGCCACATGATAACAATTTTTCTATGAACCAAATCACATGCTTCGGTTTTACAATCTATCATCCCCATTATTATTCTCTTTCCCATTTGTCATACAATCATCTCTCCGGGTCTGGATCTGCTGAGTCTTTTGGACTGACCTCAGGATCTGCTATTTCTCTTCTCACGTAAGATGTTGTCCAAGGAGGCCCAACACTCTCTCAGAGAAAGTGGTCTCCTTGTTCACCAACTCTTTGCATATTAGACCCATTTTAACATCTCTATCTCCAGTTATATAATTATTTTTCCTCTTAATTGAGAACCCCCATCAGCACCACCAGTGACACAAGACATATTTGTTTCACGTTATGGTAATCCTTCCCTTTGTCTCCACTCCCTCTTCTCCTCTAATCCCTCTTATTGTTTGTGTATAAGTCATTTTCATGTTAACTTCCCTATTGAACTGTAAGTTCCTTGAGAGTGAGGCACAGTACCTGGCATATATTAGGAGCTTATTAAATGCTTGCTGAATTGACTTGAGAGATGACAGGAGTGATCCTCCCTTCATTATTTACACATGGACTCACCTAGGGTATATAATATAATACCCTTTTCCTCGCCCTCTCATTCTGCAATTGGGACCCACAACATTTATCTTAGAGGGCTAAGAGGTGTGGTATTACAAAGTATAGCCCATAAGGTTTTCAATCTGCTCCTCCTCTGTCACTTTTCTAATGTATTTAAATACAATTTTCATCTTTCTCCCCTTTTGAACTTTGAGAAATTTCTTAATAGCCCCTTTGCTATTGTTGTTTTTTAACCCTATATGGGTCTTTACCTTTCTAGTTTTTTTTAATAGTTTCTAGAGATGTGGTCATTTCAATACTTATTCTTTCCTTAATAACTTTATGTCTTAGGGTGGCTAGCTGGCCTAGTGAGTAGAGCACCGGCCCTGGAGTCAGGAGGACCTGGGTTCAGATCCGGCCTCAGAAGCTTGACACATACACACAAAAACTAGCCTTGTGACCTTGGGCAAGTCACTTAACCCCAATTGCCCTATCCTACCGCCTCCAAAAAGTGAGCAGTCTGAGGGGTAATCATTCTTGCTTTAACCTGCTTGGATCTGGATTGTGGTCTAGAGTGAACCATGTAAACTAGAAGTTAATAAAGCATTTGATAAAAAAGACCAAGTTATCACCTTGATTTTGGAGGAAACAAAAACTCAAAATATAAAAAAGTAGTAAAAAAGGAAATTAGGCTATTCCAGAAGGAACCATGGACAGTAAATGAATATTAGTAATAAACTTATATGCTATACGTGGCACCACACCTAATTCATAAAGGAAAATTCATTAAGTTGAAAACAGAAATAGATAACACAATAATAGTAAGAGTCTTTCATGTTTCTTTCTCTGAGGGAAGCATATCTAATAGAAAGATAAACAAAAGGTTAACTATAGATTAAACAAATTGCCTAAAAATTTAAGCTAAATGATCCATGTCACCTTCTGAATAGAACTAATAAAGGCTATGAATATTTTCAGGACCACATGTGAATTTTACAAGTATTGAAAATATTGACTATATCAGGATAGAGAGAAATTGCAAGTAAATGTAATAGGCAGAAATGCAAAAACATCTTTTAGAGACCTATAGCAAAATTAAAATAGTAATAAATGCAGGGAGCACAAAGATATGCACAGGTTCAAGTGGAGACTTGAATAATAAAATCCTAAACAATGAATAGGTCAAATAATAAATCATAGGAGCAATTAATAATTACTTATACATCAATATAATGACAAAACTTTTATTTCTGGCATGCAGCTAAAGCAATCCTCAAAGAAAATAATCCTATAAAATATACACTAAGAAAATAGAAAAGAAGACTGAAGATTTCTGTGTGTACACTTATGTGTGTGTGTGTATTAGAAGCCCAACTAGTAAACAAACTCAAAATAGCACAAAGTATGAAATCTTTAAAGTTAAAGGTAAAATAGATAAATTTGAAAATAAGAACTGATCAGAAAGCTGGTTCTTTAAAAAGGCCAACAAAATTGATAAATCTTAACTAACTTGATTTAAAGAAGGGGGCAAAGATTCAAATCAGCAAAATAAACAGTGAACATGGTGAAATTACAACAAAACTGGAAGGAAAAGAATGATCAGAATATACTATGGCAACAAAACTAGAACACAAAAGAAATAGAGGAATGTGTTCAAAAAAGTAAAATGGTCAGACTGCTGGGACACCAAATGTAGATCTTAAATAATCCTACCTCAAAAGAGGAAATATTATTTTCTGTAGAGGAAATACCCAAGAAAATCCTTCTGGTTCTGATGGATTTACAGGAGGATTCTATTAAACTTTTAAAGAGCAAGTAATTCCAGAGTTACAAACATTACTCAGAGAAGTTGAGAAAGAAAGAAATTTTTATCAGATTTCTTTTCTGAAGCAAGTACTGTCCTGATGCCAAAACAAAGGAAAGAGAAAGCAAAGGAGAATTGTAGACCAATATTAATGAACATTGATTTAAATTTCTTTTTAGAAATTCAACAGTATTTCTCTACAATAGTAACAAAGTCCAGTGGGCAACAATAGAATAGGCAATTACTATTCAAATAACTATAGAAAGTATAAAATACTTCAGGCCCATTCTACAAAGCACACTCTTTGTAGTTCAATTATAGAAAGTTCTTTAAAGAAATGAAATGTAAATTAAATACTTAGAGGAATATCCAGTGCTCAAGGCCAGGCCAAGCCATTATAATAAAAATGAAAATAGAACCCAAATTAATTCACAGATTTAGTGCTGTATCAATCAAATTACGAACAGGATACTTTATAGAACTAGAAAAAAAAAGAAATTTAAAAAATTAATTTGGAGGAACAAAAGATCTAGAATAGCAAGGGAAACAATGGAAAATTAGCTTTGGCAAGTCACTCAGCCTCTCAGTGCAGACAATAAGGGTATTTCGTTTTCTATGTCTTACTTTTTTTCTTTTAGGTATACATGTATATCTTGTGAAAAATCCATTTTTTTTCCCTTTGAATTCCAGTTTGCAATTGTTAGAGAGTCACTGGTTCCTTCTTTGGAGGAATCTTTAGTTCTACAACATTTTTTTATATTGGTCAGTGTTTTCTTTGATTTTCTCATCTCTCCAGCTTTTAGTGGCTTGATGGGAGCCTTTTTTTCTTTCCAGAGCCATGTTTGTCCCCCTGTGGTGTTTTTGGCTGGGCTAGTCAGCCCTACCTGGTCTTATCCTTAGCCCTCTTAGTTTGGCTTCCCTGTATCTTTGAGGTTCAGAGTGCTGAATGTTTAGTGCCCTTTATGGCATCTTAAGATAAGATAATAGTAAATTAGGCAAAGAAGAGACCAAGCTATCACTCTTTGCAGATGTTATGATGATATATTTAGAGAATCCTAGAGAATCAAGTAAAAAACTACTTGAGACAATAAATAAATTTGGCAAAGTTGCAGGATATAAAAGTAAACCCACATAAATTCCTATATATCTCTAATGAAATTCAACAGCAAGAGATAGAAAGAGAAATCCCATTTAAAGTCACTGTAGACATTATAAAATATCTGGGAATCTACCTGCCAAAACAAACCCAGACCTATATGATCACAACTACAAAACACTTCTCACACAAATAAAGTCAGATCTAACTAATTGGAAAAATATCAATTGCTCATGGCTAGGTCAAGCTAATATAATAAAAATGATAATTTTGGGGCGGCTAGGTGGCACAGTGAATAGAGCGCCGGCCCTGGAATCAGAAGGACCTGAGTTCGGAGCCGGCCTCCAACACCTAATCCGCACAAACAAAAACCTAGCCGTGTAACCTTGGGCAAGTTACTTAACCCCAATTGCCCTAAAGGGGCGGCTAGGTGGTGCAGTCAGTAAGAGCGCTGGCCTCGGAGTTTGTATGACCCGAGATCAGATCCGGCCTCAGAAAATGAGCACCCACGCATAAATCAAATGACTAGCCGTGTAACCTTGAGCAAGTTACTTAACCCCAATTGCTTTAAAAAATTAAAAAAAAAATGATAATTTTACCCAAACTAAATTATATATCTAGTGACATACCAATCAATTTACCAAAAAAAACTACTTTATAGGGCAGTTGTGAGTATCCCTGCCGTGGCCACACGCTGCCCCTCGTCCCGCCGCCGCCGCAGCCATGCCCCGAAAAATTGAGGAAATAAAAGACTTCTTGCTCACAGCCAGGAGAAAGGATGCCAAATCTGTCAAGATTAAGAAAAACAAGGACAATGTGAAGTTTAAGGTTCGCTGCAGCAGGTACCTGTACACATTGGTTATCACAGACAAAGAGAAGGCAGAGAAACTTAAACAGTCCCTGCCTCCTGGTTTGGCTGTGAAGGAGCTGAAGTGAAGCAATCATTCATTGTTAGACCTATATTAAAATGTAGGAGAAAAAAAAGAAAAAAAAAACTACTTTATAGAGTTAGGCAAAATAGTAACAAAATTTATTTGGGAGAACAAGTGGTCTAGAATATCAAGGGAATTAATGAAAAGAAATGCTAGGGAAAGTGGGCTAGCTATACCAGATTTTTTTTTTTAAAGCAATTGGGGTTAAGTAACTTGCTCAAGGTTACAGGGCTAGTCATTATTTATGCGTGGGTGCTCATTTTCTGAGGCCGGATCTGATCTCGGGTCATCCCAACTCCGAGGCCAGCACTCTTACTCACTGCGCCACCTAGCCGCCCCTTTAGGGCAGTTGGGGTTAAGTAACTTGCCCAAGGTTACACGGCTAGGTTTTTGTTTGTGTGGATTAAGTGTCGGAGGCCGGCTCCGAACTCAGGTCCTTCTGACTCCAGGGCCAGCGCTCTATTCACTGCGCCACCTAGCCGCCCCTACTATACCAGATTTTTATCTGTATTATACAGCAGCAGTCATTAAAACTGCTTGGTACTAGCTGAGGAATAGAGTAGTATATCAATGGAATAGATTGGGCTCACGAGATCCAACAGTTAATGAGTATAGTAATCTATTGTTTGATAAACCCAAAGATCCCAGTTTTTGGGACAAGAATGCACTATTTGACAAAAACTGCTGGGAAACCTGGAATATAGTATGGCAGAAACTGGACACAGACCATTATCTAACATCATATACCAAAATCAAGTCTAAATGGGTGCATGATCTAGGTATAAAGGATGATACTGTAAGCAATCTGGGAAAGCAAGGAATAGTTTACCTGTCAGATTTGTGGAGAGGGAAAGACTTTAGGACCAAACAAGAATTAGAGAGCATTATAAAATGCAAAATGGATAATTTTGATTACATTAAATTGAAAAGCTTCTGTACAAACAAAGCCAATGTCACCAAGATCAAGAGGGAGGTGGGAAATTGGGAAAGAATTTTTACAACCTATGCTTCTGATAAAGGACCCATTTCTAAAATATACAGAGAATTGAGTCAAATCTATAAGAATACAAGTCATTTCCCAATTGATAAATGGTCAAAGGATATGAACAGGCAGTTTTCAGAGAAAGAAATAAAAGATATCTATAAGCATATGAAGAAATGCTCTAAATCACTATTGATTACAGAAATGCAAATCAAAACAACTCTGAGGTCCCACATCCCTCCAGTCAGGTTGGCTAAGATGACAAAACAGGAAAATGACAAATGCTTGGGAGAATGTGGGCAAATTAGAACACTAATGCATTGCTGGTGGAGTTGTGAACTAATCCAACCATTCTGGAGAGCAATCTGGAATTATGTCCAAAGGGCTAAAAATAATTTCATACCCTTTGACCCAGCAATACCACTTCTAGGGTTATATCCCAAAGAGATCATAGAAGAGGGAGGAAGACCCATATGTACAAAATTATTTATAGCAGCTCTTTTTGTGGTTGCAAAGAACTAGAAATTAAAGGGGTGCCCATCAATTGGGGAATGGCTAAACAAGTTGTGGTATATGCATGTATTGGAATATTATTGTGCTATAAGAAATGAGGAGAAGATGGTTTTCATATTTACCTGGAGAGACTTATACAAACTGATGCTGAGTGAGAAGAGTAGAACCAGGAGAAATTTGTATACAATCACAGACACAACATATGTGTGATGACCAACTATGACAGACTGGACTCTTCTCAGCAATGCAATGATGTAAGTCAATCTCGAAAGACTCATGAAGGAGAGAGATGCAACATCCAGAGAAATAACTAGAAAGAACTGAGCTTGAATCCTGACAAAAGCAAACTAATTGATCTTTTTCTTTTCATTGTTTGGTTTTATTTCTTCTTTACCATTTTTCATCCCATCTAGTAGAACAAGCATTTGTAACTTGACTAATGTCTATTGTGAAAGTATTTGCAGATAATATGCTGGACTATATGCTGTTGAGGAGTGTGGGGGGAGGGAGGGAAGGGAAATTTGAAACTCAAGGAACTATGGAATTGAATCTTGTTAACTAAAAATGAACAAATAAATTTAAAAAAGATAAGATAATAGTGACCTCAGAGCCCTGTGACATCCTCATCTGTACTTCCCTCCCCTTGGTTTCTCATGCTAGTGCTGATTGTTGTATTCTCTGGGGGCTTTCAAACATCCCTGCTATAGGTTTACAACCATCCTGGAGCTTTCTCAGGAAAGTCCTGTGCTCTTGCTATCTCTGGACAGAGTCTGGCAAACATACATTTCAGTCCATTTTTTGGTTATGTTGAGCTCATGGGTTTGTTTACCTGTGCTGCCACTGGCTTTGCTGGCAGTCACCTTTCCTCTTGTCTGTGGGCTTCTGGCTGACTTTTCATACAGTGATAGTATGGAAGAAGTCACTGTAGGTTATCATTGCATTTCTTGATCATTGTTTGATCTGGTATGAATTTCAGGTGTTTATGGGAGAGTAGCTGTGGGGGAACTGTATAGGTGAATGCCATCTTGGCCAGAAACTAAAATTCTCCATTTTATCTTCCTGTATTTTTGAAATTAGAATGTGTTGATTTCCAAGTACATCTTAAGCATCATTTTTCTTCTTTTTTATTTATTTGTCAGTTGTTTTGAGTAAATTTGAGAAGTCACATCAGAATGATCAAATTTACAGTGGACAAGTTCTATATTGTCTGGTAGCTATAGTTCACTGTGACATCAGTTTCCATATTCATGGCTATACACTGGCCAGAGGTGTTAGTCTTCCCTGAAAACCCCATACACCAATATCATTCATTGGTTCTCTTTGAAAACAAAGGAGGAACAGTATACACACTGACCAACCTGATATTTCAGAGATATTTTCTTTAGTGAGTGCCAAATATAAAAACTAAGGGATACTCAAATCTGACTTTAAAAAAGCCTCAACCAGACCTTTTAAGTTTGTCTTTGACCTAAGAGAGATGAATTAAGGGCCAGTCTTTTGGAATAATTGACATTTTGGCAGCTAGACATGTTTAAGCAGTGATACATAGCCAGAAGAAGTTTGACATTTCAAGGCCAAATTGTTAACATATAAACTATTAAAAAGCCTTTGGCAAGGATTTGACTATATAGGGAAATAGAAAGCAATCGGAAAAATTTAGTCTACAATCTTCATCCAATGTTCATAATTTGAGTTTCAAGAAGAACTAGAAAACAAAGATTACAGAAAACTTCTCCTACTTTCAATAGAGTCCAAAGAAGATTGTCTTATAGCATTTTCTGAATTGATTCTTCTGGGGAGTTCTGGTTCCCAGTAGGAAAGTTAGAATTCTGATGCATTCTGGATTTTTATTTTAAGACAACATTTATAACTGTAGGGAAGTTTTCTCTTAAGAAAACCCTGCTTCTAGTCCTTACTGGTTGTATGACTTTGGGCAAGTCACTCAATTTCTTTGACATCCTGTGATCTTATCTGAAAAAGAATAATTATTATAAACCCAATAGTACTTGATTACAGTATTGTTGTGAGGTTCCAATAAGATGTGTGTATGTGTGTGATATTTTGTAAAGTCCAAAAGTTATCTCTATGTCTACTATTAAAAAAACAATTGAAATTAAAAACACAAATCAAATGAGAATCAGGTGCTGCCATGGTTTTCATTAAATGGTAGTTGGTAACACCATCTGTCCAGTATTATGGTACATCCAGTTTCACCAGGTGAATTTCTGTAGAAGAACCAAGAAACATTCATTTCTAGGAAATTAAACAATAAAGAAATTCCCTCTACTCTTATGCAATTGTTCATATAAATCCCCTGGGGGAATCCAGTTGAATTTGCTAAGGGTATTTCTGTAGGGTTTTCTTTTTTTTTTTTTTTTACATAATGTAGGTAACCAGTGACACTTAGGAACTATTATTTTCCCTATCTACTACTACTTAACCAGCCCTCCTCCTTTTCCAGTTAATCATGCCCGTGATGATATTCTTTTTGACAGTTCTCCCACTTGTTTAATGCTAATACAGTGTAACTTCCTCATGTTCACCATAGGCCTGTTCATTGTCTTTTGGGTGACCAGAAACTATGTTATTCCATAACTTGCAGGCATATAATATTACTGGCAGAATATAAATGCAAAAACATTGGCTTTTATTTCAGCAAGAAGCTTGAGGTTACTAAATGTTGTTGCTGTTGTTGTTTTGGACTCTCGTGACCCCATTTGTGATTTTCTTGGTAAAGATACTAGAGTGGTTTGCCATTTCCTCCTCCAGCTCATTTTATATATAAGGAAACTAAGGCAAACAGGGTAAAGTGACTTGCCCAGGGTCACACAGCTTGCAAGTGAATGAGGCCAAATTTGAACTTATTTCTTCTTGATTCCAGATCTGGTATTCTATCTACTGTGCCACCTAGCTTCCCACTAAAGGCACATTGCAGTCCAACCCAGTTTCCTCTTGCCTATAGGCAGCTAGGTGGTGCTGTGGATAGAGCACTGGGCCGGGAGTCAGGAAGACCTTTGTTTGATTGATTAAAGTAAGCTTGTTAATCGAATTTGAGTTGCTTTCGTTTTGAAAAGCAGATCTAAAAACCTGTGTTGGCAGACACTTAGTAGCTATGTGACTTTGGGCAAGTCACTTAACCTCTGTCTACTTCAATTTTCTCAACTGTAAAATGGGTATCCTAATAGCATCTACCTCACAAAGTTATTATGAAGATCAAAGGAGATATTTGAAAGGTGCTTGTCACAGTTCCTGGTGCTTAATAAATGCTTGTTCCCTTCCTTCCTGCTTTATTTCTGGCCCTAGGTTGTTATACATTCAGTAGTTTGTCCCAGATATTTGTACTGATGGACAAGCTCCACAAGGTGTACAAACTTTCTATCCAGCTTCCTCTCATCATGTGTACAACATACATTCTTCATCTATCTTTTTCCTTATGTACATAGGCTGCACTCTTTGCTAATCTCACAGCCAGGGCAACCATATTGATTTGCGTAACCTTATATGTGTGCATGTTATCTCCCCCTAAGGAATAGAAACTTCTGGAGAGGAAGGACTTCCATTTGTAATTTTGAATCCTCACTGCTCTACACAGTTCCTGACTAATAGCAGGCACTTAATAAATGCTGATTGAGTGATTATAGGCCATTTTGGGAGGCTCTCTACTGTTCTGGGACTTAGGCAGTTATGTCTTGAAGGATTACCTTTAAGTCAGGGGCAGCTAGGTGGCACAGTGAGTAGAGCACTGGCCCTGGAGTCAGAAGGACCTGAGTTCGGATCCGGCCTCTGACACTTAACACACACACAAACAAAAACCTAGCCGTGTGACCTTGGGCAAGTCACTTAACCCCAATTGCCCTCCAAAAAGCAAAAAAAAAAAAATTACCTTCAAGTCCTTAATATTTCTCAGAAATCCTTTTTCCATTTGGAATGTGCACTAGACCTCTTTTCTTCAACACTGGCAAATAACACAAAGGAACATATTACCTCATTTTATGTCTCGTTTTATATTTGCAATTAAATTACTGAAAAAAGTTACAGATATTAAATGTTTTAGTTTACAAATAAAGGAGTCATGCTATTTTAACACGTCACAGACATGTAATAGGTTAATGAACTTTGCCACACATTCCTCTTTATTAGAGCATTACAGCGGGATGAACATCTCATCTCATATCCGTTTTATTGCCCACTAAATCTTTTTACTTCTTAGTCGTTTTCAAAAAGTCTCCATTATTATAACAAAAGAAGTCGATACATTTCTGTTAAATGTCCTGGATGTGTGTAAGCCTTCTAGAAGTTGGGGACCTTGGATTCAGAACGATCTGTCTGGAGAGAAGAAAAGAGATAAGACCAAAGAGGTAATTTTGTTTGAGAAAATGACCTTGGTTTCAACATTGGCAGTTTGGTTGTTGGCATGTTTTGAACAAACTGAACTACTTTTGTCTAAGGTTGAGATAATACAGTAAAGCAGAAGGGCCAAAAGAGAAATGTTCTGCATATGAGGAAAATAGTGTCTTCAAAACTCCAACTGCTAGATACTTTAAGGTCCCATAAATTCACAAAGGTTAGAGCTATTAAATGATGTCCTATGTCTAATGTTGTGAGGTCTGTGGTATGCATTAGTGAAGTAGTTATTTATTTATGATAAAATGTCGTTCAGACATCTGACCTGCCTGGGTCTAATTGACCTGCCTGGCTTCTCCTCACAGATTTGTGCGTGTCATTGTCTATTAACCTGAATCGTAGGCATTGAGCTCTCAGCACAATGAATTATGTTGGGGAGCCTGGTCTGAAACTGCTCCTTGCTTCTCATTCTCAAGTAAGTGGCAGACACATTCTGAGAACTGAAGGTTTATTTTTGTTTCCTTTTTTGGTAGCAGCAGCTGATTTTTCAACAATTTAATTAAACGTTTATTAAATTCTATCAACTGATGTGGTCTTAAAATTATATTGGAATGCTGTATCAGTTGCAGACCTATACACATTATACTCCATATTAAGTATTTGCTTTGGGACATAACATACAGTCCAAAGGCCATTGTTTTGGGGGATTGCTGAAGTCAAGTGACTAGGTGTAGCAGCAAGCACCCCAACATCCCCAGGGTGGCTGCCAACACAGGTTCTTAGATCTGCTTTTCAAAAGGAAAGCAACTCAAATTCGATTAACAAGCTTACTTTAATCAATCAAACATATATTACCTAGTTCAGGGGGGAAAGGTCAGTACCTTGAACTTCAGAGTATACAGACAGATCAAACAGACAGGCTTCCAAACTGTCCAACCATTATCAATACCAAAATCACAGTTACCAGAGAGGGAAGCATCAACATCTGGGTTTTCAAAGCCAGGGGGCTCTCAACAACGGCTGCCCAGAGTCTCATCTGGTCAAATCACACAACACTTCTCAAAGTGAGTCCCAAAGCAAAGCCTCCCATCAGGGTTTATATAGCCTTCTCCTGGCTCAGAGAATATAACCACCCTCTTGACCCACTGCCCAATCACACAACATCAAGGTGTGGTCATTCCTGAAAACCAAGCCTCCTACCACTGGCTCCATGTGACCACATTCAGCCTATTAGGAGGCAGAGTATATTTTCAAATCAAGGAAGGTATTCAGAGTCTCTTAAGCCAATCAAAGGGCCTAGGGGCAGGGAAGATCTTTAAGTCTGCATTTCCATTACGCTAGGCAGGGTAGAATATTAAAATGTCGCCTCAACTTATAGGAAACCATCACTTGAATGGAAGCCTTCTTCTTAACCCATTTTGCCCCTTGATTAGAGCTCTGTCCTAGTCTATTGCTGCTTCTTTGGGGGTCTTGGAGCTTGCCACAGAAGAAGCAAACTACCAGTGATGATCAATGCAGTAGGCCTTTATTAGGGATGTTTTAATTCACATAAGAGAAGTTCCTGTGGTTAATTTGAGATATCTGGTAGGATGAGTAATGGAGGGGAGAAAGGAAAAGGAGTAGGAGGAAGCTTGCATTAAGGAACACAGTTTTCTGAGAGACAAGGACATACCTGGCTCTCTTTAGAGACAGGCTACATCCATGCTTTAATCAGTAAAGTCAGGGCCTTGGATGAAATGATGTAGAGGCCACAGCAGGAAGATGAAGGGAACTAATGATTATCTAATAGATACCATCTAGATCCAATACTCAGATTATTCTTTTTTAAAATTATTTTTGAATTAAATTTTATGTTTATTTTTAGTTTACATCATTCATTTCCACAAGATTTTGAGTTATAAATTTTCTCCCCATCTTTCCCCTACCTACCACCCCAGAAAAGTGATCCCACTGAATACCCCCTCCCCCAATCTGCTCTCTCTTATATCCTCCCCCCTTCCCCCTCCAACTTGCCAGTAGGGCAAGATGGATCTCTATGCCCCAGTGCCTGTATATCTTATTTCCCAGTTGCATGAAAAAAATAACATATATTTTTAAATATTTGATTTTAAAACTTTGAATTCCAGATTCTTTCCCTTCTTCCCTTGTCACCCACCCTTACTGGGAAGAAAAGCAATTCAGTATATGTTGTATACGTGTAGCTATGCAAAACCTTTCCATTGTGGATATATTGTGAAAGACTGACTGTATTTCCCTCCATCATATCCCACCCTCCACTTTTTCTATTCTCTAATTTGATCCTGTCCCTTTTCAAAAGTGGGTGCTTCCAATTCCCCACCCCCCACTACCCGCCCTCCCCTCCCCCTCCATCATGCCCTCTCTCATCCCCTTCCCTCCTACTCTCCTGTAGGGTGAATACCCTATTTAGCATGTATGTCATTCCCTGCCTAAGCCAAATTCAATGAGAGTAAGGTTGACCCATTCCCTTTTGCCTTCCTGTTCTTCCCCTCCATTGTAACAGTTTTCTCTTGCCTATTCTCTATGAGATAATTTACCCCATTTGTCTCTCCCCATCTCCTCTCATTATATTCCTCTCTCACCTCTCAATTTTACCTTTTAAGTATCATCCCTTCTTATTCAATTGGTCCTGTGCCCTCTGTCTATATATACCTGTACACATATATACACACACACTCACATATATATTCATACACCTATATGCCCTCCTATATAAACATATATATGTATGTACACACACATATCTCCATACATACATACATTTATATCCTCTTCAACCATTCTCATACTGAGAAAAGTTTCATAAGTTATAATTATTGTTTTTCTAGAATATTATATTCCAAGCCCTTCAGTCCCTCAGTGTAGAAGCTGCCAGATCCTGTTATCCTGCTTGTGTTTCCACAATAATCAAATGTTTTTCTTCCTGGCTGCTTATAATATTTTCTCCTTGATCTGGGAATTCTGGAACCTGGCTGTAATATTCCTAGGAGTTTTCTTTTTGGGATCTTTTTCAGGAGGTGATTGGTGGATTCTTTCAACCTCCATTTTGCCCTCTAGTTCTAAAACATCAGGGCAATTTTCCTTGAGAATTTCTTGAAGGATGATTTCTAGCTTCTTTTTTTGATCATGGTTTTCAGATAGTCCAATAATTTTTATATTATCTCTCCTGGATCTATTTTCCAGGTCAGTGGTTTTCCCAATGAGATATTTCACATTGCCTTCTATTTTTCCATTTGTTTGGATCTGTTTAATAGTATCTTGATTTCTCATAAAGTCACTAACTTCCATTTGCTCCAATCTAATTTTGAAGGGATGATTCTCTTCAGTGAGCTTTTGATATTCTTTTTCCATCTGGCAAATTTGACTCTTTTTAAGCATTCTTCTCCTCATTGGCTTTTTGAGCCTTCTTTGCCCTTCGAGTTAGTCTTAAAAGGTGTTATTTTCTTCAGTCAGGTTGTTGACTCTCATTTCATAATTTTCTTGCATTATTCTCATTTCTCTTTCCAATTTTTCCTCCATTTCTCTTATTTGATTTTCAAAATCCTTTTTAATTTCCTCTATGGCCTGTAACCAGCTCATATTTTTCTTGGAAGCTTTTGGTTCAGGAGTTCTGACTGAGTCATCTTCCTCCTGCTCCGTACCTTGATCATTTTTCCCCAAAAAAGGAATCCAAAGTCGGACCACTGTGCTTGCCCCACTTCCCCCACTTGCTCGTGTTACCACTCAACCACTTGACTCTTGAGCTTTCTGCCACAGTAGAAATCTGCATTCAGAGAGGAGGGCTTTTCCCTAAATCTCTGGGGTTTTCTCAGATGCCAAAGCTATTAGTTGGGTGCCCTCTCAGAAGCTTCCACTGACTCTGGCACACTGGTCATATACCCCAGTTTCTGATGACACTGTAAATGTATAGTGTGGCTTTGTTAAGCTTTGTTTTCCCAGGAACAGAGATTGCCTCTGGTCAAGATGAAGAAAAGACCTCTCCTTGGGTTTTGAATGCTGTGATGATGTAACCTTGCTGTGGCTTAGGAGTAGATGGCGTTTGTGCTCTCCATTGCCCCTTTGAGAAAGTGCTTGGTGGTGATGGTTGGTATTATAATTCAGTTGTGATCCAGGGGTGGAAAACTTTTGACTTTTATACTTTGTGACTGACTAAATGAATGCACTTTCTTTATGATTAGATGCTAATCTCCAGTTGAATAGAGAGAAGACTTTGTGATTGACTAAATGAATGTACTGCCCAGGGTTGGAATACTTGGACCTTAGTACTTTGTGATTGAATTGAGAACTTACTAAATGATTGAGTTACCCTGTATTTTGATTTTGATTTTCTGTGAATGTTTTGCCTTAATCTGTCACTGAATATATGGAGTTTGCTATGCTTGTAATCCGAACCTGGAAGTTGCTTGTGCTTGGCGTTACAGATATCTGCTGATACTTTTCTCCTCCTAGTCTTCATACTACCCAGATTATTATTAATTAGGACTATATTTAAAAGAGCTTACTGCATCTTCAAAATAAATAATCAACATGAGAAATGTTGGATAAAAAATTATTCTTTAAAATATCTGTTACTTTCCTCGGTCATAGATTTACCACCATTTGATGATCCTTGAAACATTTTAATCTTGAACCCATTTAAGGCTGCTTATAAACTATATTTTTCAGTATATTGACTGGGCTGGGCCCAGTGTTTTTGAAACAGATTGTGTTGTTTAATGCTTCGAGGCTTAATAATAGCCTTATATGAAGCTAGCCTAAAAAGATGATATCAACCAGGGAAAAACCCAACAACTCCTGAGGTAAGAATTAGTGGATCAACTCTAAATCTGCCTGCATATAACTAATATAGACACTGGTGCTTTGGTAGAGCAAGTAGGGAGGAGTAAGCATTGCTATGGAAAAAAGTTAAAAAAGGAACACAATATAGTAAATTTAATGGCTGGGGGAAGATGGCCTAGCTATGTTCAGGGAACAACAAGTATTTAAATTTGGCTGGCAGGTGGAGCTTATGAAAGGGAGTAGGGGGGAGTTAGGCTGGAAGTCAGGGACAAGTTATGGATACCTGGAATGCCAAAGGAGGGAGTTTACAATTTATTTAGTAATCACTGGGAAATCATGAAGGCTTTTGAGGTTTGGTAAGGTGAGTGGGAGAGAACATGATGAGAAGTGTACAGTAGAAGAATTAATCGAGTAACATGTATAGATTGGCTTTGGATAAGACTGTCTGGGGGGGGGGGAAAGGAAACAACAGGGATTCACCCAGCATTTATTTCTTAAGAGCCTTCTTTGTTCACTGCAGAGAGACAACATGGCTTAGTTGATAAAGGCCCAACTGTGAAGTCTGGAAGACCTGATACATGCTGGCTGCATGACTAGTGTGAGTCCCTCTTGGTGTTCTAGACAACTGTCTCTAATATGAGTTTATAATCTAGTATAGGCTGTGGTAGTGAAGGAAATAGACTGTTGTACTTACTAGCCAGATGATGAGAAGCACATGGAGGATGGGATAGCAATGGAAAGAAGTTGACAAATGGGAGACTACAGTTGAACTCTCTAACTTAACTGAAATTTGTTAGACATCTTATTGTATCCCCGTCATGATATTTCACAAATGTTTCTGTGAAGCGTCTTATCATTGTTTTCTGTTACCTATGAAATTTTCACTAAAAGGTTTCCTTTAATGTTACTACCCGACACTTCTCCATGTCTTCCCCATCCTTCCCTGTGTTTGTGTGTGTGTGTGTATGTGTGTGTGTGTGTGTGTGTGTGTGTGTGTGAGAGAGAGAGAGAGAGAGAGAGAGAGAGAGAGAAAGAGAGAGGGAGAGGGAGAGGGAGGGAGGGAGAGGGAGAGGGAAGAGGATGAAGAGAGAGGGGTGGAACAAAGGAAGGATTCTTCTTCAGAAGGTTAACAAATGCTTTTCACTAAAGGGAAGTATCAAAACCTTTTAAACAAAGAAAATGGATATTCTTTTTCATTGAGTAAAGTAAAAGGAAAAAGCTGATTTTCGTCACTCCCTTTAAATATGTAACACATTCTTAATGACCTACCTCTAGCTTTGCATTCACTCAGCAGCAATAAATAGCATGCATATCCTGGGCCATACTTCATGAATTGTATTCCCAGGAGTTAGAAACAGAGGTTGTAGAAAAACGAAATGAAACAGAACTGTAATCTCTGGGCTCTGTAATCCAGTATGAACAAAGTACATAAGAGACCTTTTGGGTGGACAGACACAATTTTTTTTTTTGCCAAACAGCAGTGACTCCAGGCATTGCCCTTTTGCTGCCAACAGAAAAGTTCAAAAATCTCATCATGTCCCAGCTTCTCAACAGCTGATAAAGGTTAATAAAACTGAGGTTTAGGAAAGCCATGTTTCTCAATGTTTTATACTCCATAACGACAGTCCATGTAACTTCCAGTTGGCCCTGTCCCTTTTTTCTTCTTGCATGCTGACAGGGATTCATTTGCCTGTTGGTTTGCTTCAAGTAATAGACTAGGGCCTAACTTGTTGTGATTACTGGCAGGCCAAAGAATGCCCTTTTGAGAGAAGTGAGCCAATGGCAATTAATACCCCTAAGAAATGAGATTTGCATTGAAAACTCCTGAGAGCAAAGTACCTGCTTTGTTGCATTCCAGGCATTAATTCCTAGTTGGATGGGGAATGCCATTTTTTTTGAGAAGTGTTGAATTTTTTTAATGCAAAATTTGCTAAGGTACTGTTTAAGATGACATGATGCTTCTTTACAGGAGAGAGAAATTCTCTCTTATTTATGCCCATAAACAAAACAGTTGGATTTAGAAATCTGTAGAAAGTGGTCTGTGGGCTTTTTATCTTGAGTTCCTAAATTACTCTAAATATACCACATGGGAAAATGCATTAAATGATTAAGAACACTCAATAATGTATATTGTTACATACAAATGTTAAGTGTTCGTTTCAGTTAAATTGTCCACTAGCCATTACCTAAAGAAAAAATTATTCTATCCAGAGATGGGATAATCCAGTTTAAATGTAGCATATGATAGATGCTGTCAATAGGTGACATGGTGGTTGGTTTTAGTTAAACATCCTCCCTCCCCAAATACCTTCTCTTCTTCATGTGGCTCATCTGAGACAAGGAAAATGTATTGGTGGCCATTGCAGTAGTCTAGGAAGAATGTGATGAAGGACTGAACTAGAACCAGAATTATGGCTGTGAGAGGAGAAGCATTATGGAGGCAGAACTTGGCAACCAATTGGATACATAGAAAGAGTGTGAGAAAGGAATTGAAGATGACACTGAGATCGGAAACCTGGGTGACTGGAAGGGGAGTGGGGTAAGTTGGGGGATGTGGAATAAGTTACCTGTTTACTAATCAAGACACTTTGAAAATTCTTTTGTTTTTATTGTTGTAGCAGTGGATTTATAGCAGTTAAACTACTATATAAAATTAATGTAATTGATATCACTGGCATTTCTGTGGTCCACTTCCCCTTCTGATTACTGGTTTGAATAGTTCAGCAGTGAATATTTTCCATTTGTACATTATTGTTCTTTCTTTTTTCTCATTATTGTTCTTCCTGTTTTTTTTTACTCATTTTGATCCTTGTCATGTCAAATGATTGGACAGACTATAAACAGTGAGCTTATTCAGAAATAACTCCTACATCAATAACAAGTGTTTTCTTTCCTGTTAAGAAAATAATGTATTTTAGTTTTTGTTGTGCTATTTGATGCTTGCAAATTTTTAGTATATAAGCTCTTTGAGGGCAGGGGATTTTTTATGGGGGGGTTTCTTTCTTTATATCCCCAGCTTAGCACAGGTGGTACCTGATAAATTGTAAGTGTCTAATTAAAACTTGTTAAGAGATTGATGGGCTTTTCTATAAGAAAATATTCATGATATAAAGGTGTGAATCTTCTTTGTAGTGTGAAAATTCTTGACCTCTCTCATTCATTTCTGTTGAATCAGCTTTTCCATATTTTTTCTCACTATTCTCACCTTATATTGAAATTACTGAGTATGTGTGTGTGTGGGGGGGTATACATGTTTATATATAATATTTAATTTGAAGAGTTTTATCAAGTTCTTTCTAGATTTTCTTTGCCTTATCATCCTTAATATCTAGTGTTAGTGCATGACCTATAATTATTTTCAGAGTGGTCTTTTTTGTAATTATTGTAATCATCAGAGCAACAATCTGAAATGACTGGACATCTCATGAAATAATAGTTCCACTTGAGTGATGATGCCAACTCCATTCCTTGTAGTGACCTATCACCCCATTTAACTGCAATTTTTTTTGTTTGTTTGGTTTTTTTCAGCAGGATGTCCATATGTTTGTACTTGGGTAAAGATCTCACATTCTAAGTATCAACACTCAAATTAAATTTTGTAGATGGTATAAAACACATCTTCACATCTCAACTAGATTATTGAAATAGCTTCTAAATTGATCTCCCTGCCTCAAGTCTCTCCCGACTTTAGTCTATCCTACATTCTGCTGCTGATCATTTTCCTTAAGCATTGATCTGACCGTGTGACTCTTCTGTTCGATCAACTCCAGTACTTTTCTATTTCCTCTAGAATAAAATATAAACTCATCTTTTTTAACTTTTAGAGTCCTACATAACCTGTTCACATCCTATATTTCTAGCCTTATTGGCCATTTTTCTTCTTCTTGCACTCTTCAATGCAAAACTGTCCTCCTGTCTGTTCCTCATACACGACACTCCATTTCCCATTTCCATGACTTTGCACTAACTGTACCACTTACCTGGAACACAGTACCTCCTTAGCTTTGTCTGATAGCGTTTCATCTTCCTTCAAGACACAACTGAGACACTCTCTTTTTTTTTGAGATTTTTGGAGGGCAATTGGGGTTAAGTAATTTGCCCAAGGTCACACGGCTAGGTTTTTTCGTTTGGGTGTGTGTTAAGTGTCTGAGGCTGGATCCGAACTCAGGTCCTTCTGACTCCAGGGCCGATGCTCTATTCACTGTGCCACCTAGCCGCCCCTGATTTTTTTGATTATATGATTATCATCATCTTCTGCCTCTTTTCTGTTACTCTGCTATTTTTATAGAGGATCATTTTGTCCTTTTGTTTGTTTAATAGACTGCTGCCACCAGAAATTTCATTACCAAATGGCTGTTCTGCTTGTGCTTGATATTCAGCCTTTCCGGTGTAGGAGAACCTGCTAGACCTTGTGGCATGCTGGCATAGCCTTAAGAACCGAGGATTACTTGCAGATGAGCCACTGGAGTAGGACTTCATAGAGGCCATCGTTCACACATCAGCCAAATTATTATTCCTACAGTATTACTGACTCCTTTATTTAAGAAGCTGCAGTGGCTTCCTGTCTGTTTTGTACTTAGCGTTTTCACACCCTAACTCCAGCTTCTCTTTCCATGCTGATTTCTTCTAATTCCATACTCTACATTCCAGTCAAACTGGCCTAGATGATCTCTTTGGTGTCTTCTAGGTTTAAATCGATTGTTCTATGACTCATCATGGGAAACATTGGATTCTTTCCCACAAAATAACCAGACCAGACATGGCATCATCTTAGGAAATATTCCTTTAGCCCTTTTGGCCTCAGTGTAAAAGGTTGGTTCACTTTGAACTCTGGGCAGTTTCCACTGTCACCAGGGATCATCCATGAGTATTCACTCTCTCTCACTTCCATTTCCAGTAAATTGCCAGGTCTTGTTGATTCTACCAAAAAAAATCCCTTACATATATCCCCTTCTTTTCATTCATGTGAGCAACAAGCTGATAAAACAAGCAGGTAGGCAAGTAAACAACTTTCTGCATTTCAGACACTTGATCCTTTACATATTTCTCATTTGGACAACCCTTGAATCAATGCTGAAGTTGTATATCTGCATGTAAGATTATCCATCCCAGCCATGTTTGACTATTTATAGATTCTGTATACATGCCAGAGTGAGGAAGTAAATTTCAGGAAAAAAAGAGTTTGTTCTTTTAAATTTAGTACCTAATTCTGTGCCCAGGGCAGCTAGGTGGTGCAGAAGATAGAGTACTGGGCCTGTAGTTAGGAAAACTCATCTTTGTGAATTAAAAGCTGGTCTCAGACATTTAATAGCTTTGTGACCCTGGGCAAGTCACTTTACCCTGTTTTCCCCAGTTTCCTCATCTGTAAAATGAAATGGCAAACTACTTCAATATCTGCCAAGACAAGCCCAAATGGGGTCATGAAAAGTCGGACCTGACTGAAAATGACTGAACGTGAACGTCATACACTTTTGGGACACAATTTCTAATCATACATCTATAATGTAATAAAACCTCAGGTCAGCCAAGGAACACATCAATCCCTGGCTTAGCTAAAAATGAGAATAATCCAGTTGGGCACCAAGAACTTTTCACTGGTCACCCTGACCTGAGAAATCACTAGGTGTGATTGTCCCTTTGGCAGGCAGATTGTGCAAACTGGGAAACAACCCCAAAATCCTCCTGGTTTTAGTTTGCATTTTGCTTCAAAAGCAGGCCACTGGAGGAAAGCCATCATTTTGGTTTTTTAGCGTCACACTGCAGAATGCTGATAACCTGAGGCGTTTGGGGGACTGTGACATTACACCTTATCACAGAAATGCATATGCAGACAGGAACTTTGGCTAGAACATTATTAACAAATATGGAAAAAAGCCTTAGAAAAAGACATTTGATGAACTAAGAGGTTATTTTGGTTTAAATAACCAAAAGACAAGGAGTAGGCAACAGTGCATATATAACTTTCTAGAGGAGCTTCTGTGTTTGATGCCTTCAGCTCTCCTTGTTGAAGGAATCCATGTGTATTTTCCTCAATCATTCAGTGAGGAAAATAACTTCAAGTTTTCATTGCATCCAGACATATTTAAAAACATCTTCCATTGAGGTCAGCAAAGCAAGACTCTTATCTGTTTGAGCTTCCAAACAAATTTCAACTGGAAATCTGTAAATTCTCCTTTGCAATTTAGGATACTCAGTGCATAAGTGGCAAAAGCAACAACAAAGGGAAAAACCTGACATTTTAAGTAATTGCCTTCCTGGTTCAGAATATAATCATGTATTACAATGTGCCGATTAAGTCTTTGAAACCTCCTGCTATACAGTTAATGGAGGCCAAAGGCAAACTCCATTTTTGGTGATCCATGAGCTTCTCGTGTCTCTAATCACTTTTGTTACCCTCCCATGTACTGACCCCTTTCTTACCAAAACTATAGACTATTTACTGGCAGATTAACTGCCTTGCTGGGAGCATCATTGTCTGGGTTGTGGATCTCTAAACCAAAATCCAGTAGCTACAAATAAAGGACTTGGGAAACTTTAAGTCTGAGGCATGAACAGCTTGTCCCCCACCCCATCTCTTAGTCTGCCTTGTTAAATCTAAAATTCATCATTGAACATTTGATATATTCCATTTTAGTTATAGTTTGAAGTGTGATATATGAAAGCTAATTTTTTTTGGAGTAGCATCTAATTTTCTTTCCCCTCAAACATACCCCTCTTCTTAACTATTCTGTTTATGTTCAGGGTACCATTATTCTTACATTCAACCAGGTTCATAGAACCAGGAATCATCCATGAGTATTCGCTCTCCTTCACTTCCATTTCCAATTGCTGGGTCTTATCGATTCTACAGAAATAAAAAATTCGTCACATATGTCCCCTTCTGTTCATTCATATGACTTCCACCTTATTCATATCATCATCATATCTCTCTGGCATTATTACACTAGCCTCCTAAATGGTGTTTCCTACCTTTCCTCTCTCTCTTTTGCTATCTGTTTTCTACCCAGTTGCAAAATGGATATTCCTAAATACAACTCTAAACATGTCAGTTGCTTGCTCTAGGATCTTCAACAGAATCTTCCTCAAAGACAAAACGCAAACTCCTTTATTTGCCATCCAAAGCTCCACATGATCTGGTTCCAGCCTACTATTCTGATTTACCTCACGTTACTCCTCCTACCACAACCTCACCCTACCCCAGACATATCCATCTTCACTTAGTGAGCCCTCTATATTCCATCTACTTGGTCTTTCCTGTGTAGAACATTCCATCTTGGAGGCAGCTAGGTAGTGCAGTGAATAGAGCACTGGCCTTGGAGTCAAGAGAACCAGAATTCAAATGTGGCCTTAGACACTTAACACTTACTAGTTGTGTGACCTTGGGCAAGTCACTTAATCCAATTGCCATGCCTTCCCCCTACCAAAAAAGAAAAAAAAAAGATGATGCCATCCCTTACTCATGTGCCTTTGCACTTTACATCTACCTCCAAAAGTACTAGCTTCCTTCAAAGCCCAGCTTAGGCACCATCCCTTTCATGAGTCCATTTCTAATTCTGTACTCCCCGAGTCATTAGCACTTTCCCTATTCTTTGTATTTGCTTTGTATCACAACTGGATATATTCCTTGTACTCATTGTATTTTCCTCTAATAGAATATTTGCTCCGGAAGGCAAGGGGCTGATTAGCATAGCACACTGTACATAAGAACCACTCACTAAAGGTTGTTGAATTGAATTAAAGCATCAACAACATTTATTGATCTTCAGCTGTGTTCAGGGTGTAGTAGAATTTAAGGTCACTGAAGGCAAGGACTGTTTTCATTTTTGTCTTTGTATCCAAAATGTCTAGTACAATGCCTAGCGGATGCTTTCACTATTCTCTTGACTTTACTTCTGACTAACCTGGACATTCTGTACAATGTCCCAGAAACCTCTTCAGTCTGAAACCTCACTCTACCCTGGACTTCATGCATTGGAAGTACCCTCTGCCCCTGTCACCTCTTCCTCTGATTGTATGGTTCTTCCTAGAATCTCTATTTTAAGGAGGGCACCCAGGCTGTCCAGATCTCCATTTCTCTGCAGACTTCAATCCTGATTCTCCAGTTCCTTCTCTCTAATGCCTCCAGCAGGCTCATTTTTATATCTTCTTTCCACTTTCTCCTTTCTCTTCCTTTTTTGGCTTCCTTTTACATGGCATCTTCCTCCATTTCAAAGTAAACTCCTTTAAGGTTGGGACTATCTTTCTTTTTGCTTTTATTTGTGTTCCCAGGCTTAGCTTAGTATTTGGCACAGAGTAAACTTTGAGAAATGCTTGGTTACTTAACTTGATTCTCCATGCTTAATAAATGCTTATCAAATTGAGGATGGATGTTTCTCATGCATAATATAAGAAATATTGACTGCCATAAAATAGGAGGACAGTAATGCTACCTGGGTGATTGGAGGGGTTGGGGACCTTCAGGAGACCCATGGAAGTGGCTCAAGGATGTCTTGACTCTACCTTGGGTAAACACTAATGAGTTTATGTGAATATGTGGCAGAACAAAAATGGAAAGGCAAATGAAAAAGGGAGCTGTCTCTCTTGATAGAATTACTTATCAGCAAATATTTTCTTTTTCATATGTCTACTGCTTCTGATCTCTTGATTGCAGAATAATTAAGAAGAATGAAATGGCTTGGTATACTTAAGGGCAAGCTGAGTGTAGTAAAAGCAGCATTGGATTTAGAGTAAGAAGACTCTAGTTCAAATCCTAAAAATGTCAGTTACTACCTATGCTACTTTGACCAAATAACTTAATATTTCTTGGCCTTGTTTTTCTCATTCTAAACTAAGGGTGTTGGACTAGATGACCTCTTAGGTCCCTACCAGCTCTAAATTTTTGATCCTAGATAAATTAACTTTCACCACTGTTACCTTGGAGAGGGAGTTGTGGGAAAACTGCCAAGAAATGAAATTCTAGGCAGCATGGCACAGTGGATAAAATCTAGACCTTGAAATCAGGAAGATATCATTTCAGATTCTGCCTTTGATACTTGTTAGCAGTGTGACTATGGGCAAATCTCTTTACTTCTCTGAGTTTCAGTTTCCTTCTCTGTAAATGGAATATATGATACCTGTAGTATCTCCCTCAGAGGGTTGTTATGAGAAGTGACTTATCTGATCTCCAGAAAGTGCTTTGAATGTCAGTTATTTTTGTTGTGACAGATGATATGTGCTAGGTATACACTTGGTGGTGCTATTGAAGTTGTCATCACCACACCTGACTTGTTCTACTGCCTTCTGTAACCTACAGAAAGGCAGGCTATTCCTCAGTCAGTTAATATGTGTGTATGTGTGTACACAAATATATTTATGCAGTAAACATATGTATATGTGTATACGTATGTTTCTGACCACCAAGTAGCACTACAACTATGCCATCAGCCCAGTGGGTTTTTTCCCAAGAGAATTTAGCCAGCTTTGCCAAAGGCTATGGCTCTTCTCTTCAACAGCTACTCTCGTCTTCCCTTACATGGGCTCTGCCACTGTCCTGGAGCAACATGGCTGACTACAGATTCTATGGACATGCAAGGGTAATATTTGAATTATGCTCAAAATACTAAGATTGGTAAATCTCTTCTACCTTTTCTTAGACCCCACCCCATAATAGAGATATTCTCCTGCAACCAGTCCTCTTTATTTGATTTCATTCTGCAAACAGTCCATACTGTATTGACAACTGTTTTAATTTGTTAGTGGATAAACTGCTTATTAAGAACTACTCTGTGTACCACTCAACTGATTTGCTCCTGCCAATCCTTCTGACCATTTCTCGAAGGTGGAAATCTGCTGCTATACTTCCAGAGTTTCCCACAGGTAGTAAAAAGGTTAGAAGCAGGAGTTAGCGATCTCAACTCTCTTCTTAAAGGTCAAGGGCCTCAATCAACTAGGGTAAGGACACATTGTGGAGGGGGGTTGTTTGCCCTGCTTAATGAGCCAATACGGCTATTAAAAGCTGCTAGTCCTAGCATCCTGGAATCCATCTCAGCTCTGCCATTGTCCCAGTCATATCAGGTAGAAGGGTAGAAGCTCAGGACCACTCCTGCAGTGGTGGCTTCTCTGTGACCCCTTGGGGCCAGCAGGAGGTACGGCTCTCTTTTTTTCTTTCTTCTGAAACTTAGGATAAGAAAGCTTTTGAAGGGCAAGGGAAATGGAAATTCTGGGTTTTATGGAGTCTATTCACATTTAGCTTCTCTTTCACAGATATGTGTATCCAACCCCAATCTCTTCTGAGCCTCAGTCCCACATCACTTGATTGCCCATTGGACATTTACAATGGGATGTCCTAGAGATATCTTTGACTTAATACATCCAAATTAAATTAATCTTTACCCTTAAAACTTCCTTTCTTCCAGACTTCTATATTTTTGTCCAAGATGTTGTCATTCTTCCAGTGTTTCAAATTTTTAACCTTGGAATTACCCCGGACTCCTTTGGCTCCTTCATCTTACATATCTAATAAGTTGCCTAATTTTTTCATTTTTACCTTTATAACTTTTCTCTACTTACACAGCCATCACTTCAATTCAGGCCCTCACTACTTCTCACCTAGGTAATTGCAACAGCTTCTTAATTGGTCTCCCCACCTTAAGTCCCTTACCACTTCAGGCTGCTCCTATACACTGCTATCAAAGGAATTTTCTGTAAGCATAGATATAACCATGTTATTCCCCTATTCAGTCTACTTTAGTGGCTCATTTCAGTGGCAGTAAACTCTCATGTTGATTTTTTAAAGTTCTATACAACCTAGCCCCAAGCTTCATTGAACAGCATCCCTTCTCCCATGTTCTGCAATACAGCCAAACTGATTTTCGGGTTAGGGTTAGGATTCTGTTCCTCACGTATAACTTACCCCATCTCCCATATTTTTGCCTCTGCATTGGCTGTGCCAGCATGACTAGCATGTACTCCCTCCTCATCTCTATTTCAGAAAGTCCCTCTCTTTTCTTTAAGACATAGTTGAAGCACCATCTTTTGTATGAAGTATTTCTAGATCCTCCCTCAACTGCCAGTGACCTGTCTCCCAAATAACTTTTTTTATACATTTGCATTTATCTGATTTATTTTTATACTGTATATATTTATGTACTTGTCTCTGACCATTTACAATGTACACTCATTTCAAGGGACCCTATTGTTTTATTCTTTGTACTTGTGTCCCCTGTACCTAGCTCATGTTCCTGGCATACATTATATATTGAATAAATGGGTGTTAATTGATTCCCCAGATACCTAAGGAATCTATTTCCCATTAAGCACTTCCCTGAAGGCATTAGAAATGCTTGTTACATTCTTATTCTTAGATCCATCATTATAAATTGCAGTTGGATCTGGAAATAGCAATTTCCTCTGATTTCCTAGTGTTCATCATTTCTCTTCCTATCACTGAATATAAAAATAGAAGCATCAATATCAGTGGGTCACAAGAAGGAGGCATGTATATAAAAGCTTTGGAAGGTGTGTGGTCACTGTAACCATGCTTAGCAGGAAATTTCCCTGGGAATATCTATCTATTCAACATACAAATTGATTAGCTCATTCCTAGTAGTTTATGTGTCTTCGGCCCTTGAGTAAAGCCCATTTCTCACAACGACCCATCAAGGTAGGGAGTTCTAATGGTTGGTTGTTGTCCTTCATGCACAAAGAGGACCAAAATGACATCACTGTGTCACGGGTGAGGTATGTGTCCAACTGTGACTGATCAGGCCAATACAAACTTAGAAGGCTTTATCACAGGTCAGACACAAATAGTCTGTAGGAACATTTGGAATGTAAATGGCTCTAAATTTGTACATCTCCCATCATCTCCATTTTATGGAGGGCAAAACTGGGATTTACCAAGGTGACTTGATTTGTCCATCAAATCATTTGATGATTAGAATCGTCAAAGCCAGGAATTGGAACCAGATCTTTTAATACTTCATTCAATTATTTTCCTATTTTGTGGGGCTCTTTCTCTGTAAGTAGAAGGAAATGCCAATATATAAGTAATCTCTCATTCCACTGGTTTCAGAACTTATTCCACCAATACAGATGATAATCTATTTTGAGCCATCTAACACTACCATCTCTAAAGAATTTAAAGTGAGTATCACTCAGAAGTACTGGTAAGGGTGAGGAGGCTATAATACTTAAAAGATAATGAATTAGGAAAAATTGGAATATGGGATTTCATTACATATCTGTATAATTAAAAAGAAAATGGACTGACTTCCTGGTTAGACTACCAGGTAACTGATAGGACACAATTTACACTGATATCCCCACAACATCAAAAGAATGTGACAGGAGTAGCCCTAGAACGTTGGGTCGATTAACCTGTGTAAAACTTAAGGGAAGCCCTAGATAGAGAGGCCACATAACCAGGCATGGAAGTGTTGTTGTCTATATCTTTAGAGGAAACATCTATATAGTTGAAGTATTAGTTCCATGAAGTTATTTGAAAAAGTTGCCTAAGTATGGCTGAAATTGAGTCACTAGCCCATAATTGGCAGCTAATAAGTGTCATTGTGGCAGTTTGAGCCCAGGCCATCTTGATTCCAACCTGAGCACCTGTTTTGTCCATATTTGGTCACTTATGAAGACCCTTATAATAGTGGACACCATTTGTGTATGGTGAAAGCTTTTTCATGTATATGGATCTGAAATAATTCTTGAAATAACCCTAGAAAGGAAGTAATGTAAGTATAGTTTCTGGATGAGGACACAGAGTCTCTGAAAGGTAAAATAGCTTTCCCAGGGTCATGCAACTGGTTAGGTAGGATTTGAATGCAGGTCTTCCTGATTCTTGTTCATCCATGCTTCCTCTAGAGTAAGTCACCTCAAAAAAGCCAAACCAAAGTTGTCTTAAAGAGATGAAGAAAAACCTTGTTTATTGTGAAGAAAGTTTCAGATCTCCCAGCACTGACATAAACAAGTATTGTAATGGTTATATCAGGTGTTGAACATCTGTGCTTTTTACCATTCCTAAGTGTGACATTTATAGGTATGGTTGGATGCTCTAGTTTATGATGAATCTAAGTTGCTTCATATTAAATAACAGCAATCATGTAGTGAAAACAGAAGGATGCTCTACCCCATTACTTGGGTCAATTGATAGTAAATGCTATTCAAAATAGGTAAATAAATGATGACTAATATCCACTTTAACAGGAAACTCAAGATGAAGTATGCTGTCTCTCCTAAGCAGTTGGGTTTCACTGGTTAGATATTGCCATCACCACCACCACTGCTATTCTACCTTCTTTAAGGCCTACATAATGCTTTCGTTCTCTCATTTGATCCCAACAATTATGCAGTGAGTGCAGTTTATATAATTATTATTAACAAAATTCGTGGTGGTGGTGGTAGTAGTAGTAGAAGTTCAGATAGAAGAGATCTAGGGACAAGTCATGAACAATAATAATAGCTAGCATCTATGTAAAGTTTAAAGGCTTTCAAAACACTTTACAGATTTTATCTGCTGTATCCTCACAACAACCCTGAGAGGTAGGTGCTATTATTGTCACTTAGAAAAAGATTACTTGCCCAGGGCAAATTCAGAGGCAAGATTTGAACTCAGATCTGCCTAACTTCCTAACTCCAGGCTTAGGTGTGATTGAATTTGAAGATGTGAGGTGGTTTTTGGAGGGCTTATTGAGGGAATCTTATCCAATAATAATATAAATGCTGTCCATTTTATAGATGATAATGCCCAATGTTTAGATAATGCCTTACAATTTGCTGAGCCACTTACATTTGCTATCTAAGAAAGTCCTACAGGTGTTATTATTCCCATTTTACCAGATTTAGAGAGGTTAAAGTGACTTGTCCATAGACAACTTGTCAGTGTCCCAGAGGGTAGTGGATTGCCCCTTGCTGGAGACCTTCAATCCCAGGCTGGTTGATCACATGTCGTTTTTTGTAGTGATAATTCTTCTACATGTTTTTTTTTTTCCTTGGGTTATGACTTGAACCTTTCCTTCTTCACTCTAGTTCCTTTCATGGCCCAGCCCAAGGGCCATTTGCCCTAAAAACCTTTGCTAAGTGTCATGTTTTGTATCTATCTTTTATTAGCTTACAACTCTAGGTATGTTGTTTCCTCTCAGTGGAATCCAAGCTCCTCAAGGTCAGGGACTGTTTCATTTTTGTCTTTGAAATCCTAGTATCTAACACTGTGCTTAGTACATGCTGAAATTTTGTGATTTGTGACTTGTCCATAGTCATACAGCTTGTATATGTCAGTGACAAGATTTGAATGTAAGTCTCTATTGACTACAAGCCTAAAAGAAACGACTTCAGAGATGTTCTATTACTAGCTCACAATCATACAGCTGGTCAGCAACAGAACCAATATTTTAAGTCAGCCCAAGTGTTTTCATGCATGTCCTTGGTACCATGCCGCCCAGTGACTCTTGTGAAGCAATGTTAGAAAACTTTAGTTTGCAGTGGAGATGTGCAATTGGGAATAATGAAATAAAGTAGGCTCACTCAGAAGAATATGAATTAGAAAAACCCATGTTATGTATGCATGTAATAGCAGTTCATCAAAGCTCTCTGTGTACCAAATTGGGTGGCCCCAAAACATGATCTCTGATTACTGCTAAGGACAGGGCAGGGCAGCACAGAAAATATGAATGGTGAAAAGAAAAATATTGTTTCCTTTTATAACACATTTTAATTATTAGTCTTACTAGAAATGACTCACATGATTTTCCGAGGCTGAAAAGTAGTTGAGGATAATTTGAGAAACCTTTTTTTTGTTTTTACTTTACTTAAAAAAATCAGACTGAGAAAACATTTTTTTTACAAACATGTTTACCTGAAAGATTATAGCAACTCTTTTAGATACCATTCTTCTGTATTAGATCCATGTGTGATGAGGGACCTTTAAAACTAGGCTCTGTTTACCTACTGGACTCTAAATGCTCCACCTGAATCATTAAAGTTTATAATGTAAATCCAAATTTAGAGTCATTTTGAGCATTAAATATGTATTTGAAAGTTCCCAAATAGCACCCCAGGAGCCATTAAGGGCTATCATGCAAATCTGTATTAAGGATGTTTAATATCAGTTTTGTCACCATTCTCATTTGCCATAAAATTGTCTAATTAGGTCCAGAGAATTTCATAGGTTAAGGGTAAACAGTCAGATAGAATCACCAGGATGCCGTGCTAGAATAATTCTTTTCCAAGAAATCATAAAGGTTTTCTTGGCTGTGTCCCCATTTTGGAACTTCAGAGTGAGGATTTTTTGTCATTAAATATGCTTCTCCTTTATCTTGCCTAAGAGGCAGGAATGGGTCCTGGTTAGCACTTCATGCATATCCTAACTGTCTCAGTCACGTCACTGATTTAAAGTATACAGCCACAGTAAGAAATGGGAATCAATTTTAAATTTAATGAAAGCACATTCTTAAGGAGGGAAGCCATTCACGGTTAGTCTCATCCCTCTAGTTAGGAAGAGGATTTTCTTGCTTTGGTGAAATGAACAGACAGATGTTGAAGTAATACTCAGAAGATTCTAGCATCCCTTTGATTATTAGATGTAGTGATTCGAGCCTGAATTCTTCCTAAATTTACACTCTTGATACTTTTCAGATTGACAGTTATCTTAAATTAAAATCATCCTTGGTTGTGGGGCATGAATAATGCTTCACTGGATTGGCTGTGTCGTTCATCCAGTCTTCTGTTATATTTATCACAGGGACTCTGTGTGGTGTTATATATAAGCTTATAGCAGTCCTCCATTAAGTACAACTTCAAGAAGTCTGGCGTATCCCCCAAACATTTTCACAACTTCAGTGGGACGTGGTTATATCAATGTGGTTACTCCTTCCAAGGGAACAGATTGCAAGACCCTTACTCCTCATCCTTGGCAATTCTTGTCCCTACCTTGTCATAATTCCTTTATAGAAGATCCACCCAACACATAAAGACCTTTCTCCACATCTCTTGACATATTATGGATGACAGTGAAGCACATGGATTGCCTTGCTGTCAACTGTATGACCAGCCTATCTCCCTTTGGAACTGGACATTTCTTTCCTAATATATTTTACATCTGTTTTCCTCCCCTGTTCTTCACTGGTAATATGTTCCAGCCTATTCATCCCCACCATACATCTCTCCATTGACCTTTGAGTGACATGAAATTTGAATTCTCTTGGGGCTGGAAAATTCTTTGCTTTGCAGCACCATGGCAACATTACAAGAATATTGTTGTTGAAAAGATGAATCTTTCTTTCAGGAAGAAACTTGAGGTCATTAAATCCAATGCACAATTTCCCAAAGGCAAACTAGCTCATTCTCCTCCTCTTGTTCAAACATCCTAGTTTACCTTAATAACCCAGTGTGAAAGTATCATCTCTGAATGTATCTAAACCTATTTGGAAGCTATTTATATTTTCAGCCTGTGCCACTGTCTCTTAGGGTGCCTGCTGTGTAAAGGAATACTTTCTTGTGTTTACAACTAAAACTCATTCCCTTTCAAGCTTCAAGGGGGATCCTAAGTTCAAGGATGGTTGAGATTTGTCGCATTAGAACATGTTCACTCTCCTATATTCTTCATAATTTTATAGACTAATTACATCCTCTGAAAGATTTCTTTTTTCCAGGCTATAGCATCCTAATTATTTTAAACTGATTTACCTTCTTTTTGTCTCCCCTGCCCCAAAGAAAAAAGGCCTCAGACCTAAACCTCCTATATCATTTAAAGCCCTATGTAGTTTTATCTTTGGCATTGGTTAAACTAGAATTCTTTTGTCTTAGTATTTTTAAAGTTCTGTCTAGTGACTTAAAATAGAAGTGTTAAAGTGGTAATATTGAATGAAATCTGAAAAAATCAAGAAGACTAAGAAATTGCTGCTGAGTTATGCTCTGAGGGGGAAAAAACTAGGAAGTCTATCATTTTATAGAGCCTAATAGAGCTTACCTTTTGCTCATTAGATACCTGATGGACAGCCAGTGATATGGAATAAAAAATTAACTAAAACTAAAACCTAAGCTTCTTTACTCCAAAGCCTTCCTTTTATTTTTTTTACATTTTCAGTTCCAAATTCTTTCCCTCCCTTTTGCCTTCCCCCATCCATTGAGAAGGCAAGCAGTGTGATACCCATGATACCTGTGAAGTCATATAAACCATTTCCATATTGGCCATATTGTGAAAAAAGGAAAGAAAATAAAGTTAAAAATATATGCTTCAATCTGCCCTCAGAATTCATTAATTCTCTCTCTGGAAGTAAATAGCATTTTTCTTCATGAGTTCTTTGGAACTGTCCTGGATCTAAGTCTTTCACAGTTAATCATTATTACATTATTGCTATTACTAGGTTCGGTGTTCTCCTGGTTCTGTTCATTTGACTTTGTATCAGTTCACATAGGCTTTCCCAGGTATCTCTGAAACTATCTTCATCATTTCTTACAGCACAATAATATTCCATCACAATCATATGCCACAATTTGCTTAGCCATTCTCCAAAGCCTTCTTTTTAATGAGGCATAGGTTGTCACACATGGTCACTGTGTTTATGTACTTTGCCTAATTGTACTTCTTTGTAAAAAGGGACAGTAGTGGGGGGGTAGGAAGTGAAAATGATATTTTAAAAGAGAGCATCAAAAACAGTTTGAAAAAAGGATAAGGATTGGTGTGGATTGGGACAAGATAAAGGCACTTTTATTCAAGAATTTTCTCACTTTTCAACACATACAATAGCATACCTATAGAGCAAATGGAAAGTAAATGGAATTCAGGCTTGAAGAGGAGGAGAGGAGATTTGGGGACACTGTAAAGTTCTTTTGACTACTTTAAGCATTTCCTTGGAACAGGAGCCCTTCTTTTTGCCACCATTTCCACTTCTGGTGACCTTGTATAGCTGCAGACTCTGGAATATTACCATCTCAGAAGGATCCAAGTGGAAGAACACCAAAAGGCTGGAAGAGAGGTGCATGGTGATATGAGCAGGTTGTAATACTTTACGAACAAGGAATTTGACAAGAATCTCCCACTGAAGGCAGCCTGGCAGGCTAACAGGAAGGATCTATCCCACCAATGCTGGGAGCCAAAGGCAGTACTGTGTGAGCTACATGGTTCCAACCCTGGGGTGGCCCCAACCTGTGGCCCAGACTGGCCTGAGTAGACTTCAGGAAAGTGAAGCACCAGCAGCTGTGGCAGTTTCCAGATTTCTCAACCCATAAACTCCAAAGAGAAAGTAAAAGGTCAGTAGGGAACTCTGTTGGAACTGGGTGGAGAAGAGTGTGTTCTGGCCCCTGACCTCAGGGTGCGAGGTAACAGTGGTGCTGTGGCTGTTAGCTGCTGCCCTGTGGTTGCCTCTGGAGCTCCTGGCCTACATATAGTAGGGGGACCAAGTGACCATTTAGAGGGTATTCCCTCTTGATTTGACCTGATTGGATCTGGATAACAGTCTTAGGTGGTGGTCCTGGGGTGTGTGGCAATGTGCCAGAGCTTGTGGTGGCTGTAGAGAAGGTGCCCCCCTCAGACTTCTGACAACATCGGAAAGCCCAGCAATTTGGGACACAGCTCTCTCCACTCTGGAAGCAGAGTTCTATCATGGCAAAGAGCTCAAAAGTGAAGTAATTGTCTGGCAAGATGAGCAAGCAGAGGAAGCACAATCAGACAATAGAATCCTTTTCTGGGGACAAAAAGGATCAAAACATGGAACCAGAAGAAGTCAAAACTCCTGCATCAAAAGTTTCCAAGAAAATATGAATTGGTTGCAGGCCATGGAGGAGCTCAAGAAGGATTTTGAAAATCACATAAGAGAAGTGGGGAAAAATTGGGAAGAGAAATGAGAATTATGTAAGAAAATCATGAAAAGCAAATCAACACCCTGCTAAAGGACACCCAAAAAATACTGAAGAAAATAACACCTTAAAAAAGAAGAAAATAAAGGAGGTAATTTTGTGTCATGTGATGTGCTTTGATAAATGCTTCTTAATATAATAAGGTCCCACTATAATGATGTCCATGCAATGAAATCCTTAAAGATTTTTGAATGTGTAAGTATCTAACAACCTTTTGCTATACTTCCTTTAGCAAGTTTTAGGTTCTTGTTTGATATTTCCCAATTCCACTATGCTATAAGTAACAAAGAGGTAGAGTACTGGGTGTATTTTCACAATTTTTTAAGTCCTTTTATGTTTTTATTTGGAAGTTTACCAGAATTGGTATTCTTGAAATGACTTTGGTAACTGACTTTCAGAAATCTTTATACAAGCCAACAGAATACTCATTGGTTTGATTTTTTATTATTGATTTTACAATTATGGCTTATTAAGTGTTTATTTCTAAGGTAAGCATATGAGTGTTTTTCCTTTTAACCTTTTTGAACTAGAGAAGAAATTTCTGTTAATCATTAATCAGTCATTCAACATTTATTAAGTGCCTACTATGTGCCAGACCAGCTTTGAAAACTGTCATTCAGAAATGTGTACTTTACTTTTAAGCTTAGCCTTGCAAAAAAGTTAGAGGTTGGTTATTTTAAAAATAAGTTTTTTTTGAAATATTTTGTTTTTACATCATAGTTTGTTCAAAATATAAGGTGTTCCAAAAGTCTTAGTACAGTTTTAAACTTAGTACATCCTGTATGTTATCACACCCCTACCCCCACTACCCCTCCCTTATAAGTGTAGGATCCCTTCCAAGAGATAATGCACCCTTCACACTTTCACTTGTGGATTGGCTGGAGCAGCTACTATTCCCAAGGACTATTTGAGTCTGTATACTACTAAAACTTGAGCTTAGAAGCTCACTGGTGAGCTTACATTTAATAGTCATACAGTAGATGGGAAGAACTCAAATTATTGCCATTTATTAAGATGACACAGTAAGAACATTCGTTAGAAAATACCCTTGCCCCTCAAAACCTGAGATCTGTGCTCTGTAAATACACACGAGGTCCATTGGAATAGTGGTCACAGAGGTAGTGTATGCTAATAGTGAGGCACACACATAGGGAACACATGTGACCACAAAGAAAGTCCCACCTCTGGTAGTACAGGCACCTGAGCATCTTTCTTTTTCATGTAGCATCTTCATGCTGCTCTCCTCCCCAAGCTTCTGTGTACAGTGTGTCTCCTGGGAGAACAGCTCATTAGACTTCCCTGGGTCTGCTTCTCTCAACACTTTAACCCAGGACTACCAGAGATAGTGCTCTCATGAATCAATAGTTAACACTCTTCTCTGCTGCCAGAAAGCATGCACCTTAAAGCTGTTATCTTCTCCTTAACACTGTCTCTCTGCTGCTTGCCGGATGTAGTATCTTCTATTAGGTTCATAGCTCTTCTCCCCCTCTTCTCTCAAAAATTTTATTTCATGAGGTAAAAAAAAAACCATGCAGGGATAGTGACCAAGAAAATGTGGGTTTGAACCATCACGGTCTTCTTATTTTTAAATGATGGAGACGGCAGAGCCAAGATGCTATAGTAAAGGCAGGGATTTGCCTGAGTGCTACCAAATTCCCCTCCAAACAATTTTAAAATAACATCTCAAAAGGATTTCTGGAGTGACAGAACCAACAAAGGTATGGGGGTAAAACAATACTCTAGCACAAGACAACGTAGAAGATTGTCAGGAAAGGTCTGTCTCATTGGAGTGAGAGTGGAATGCAGCCCAGCACACAGGCCAAGGGCTGGCCAGTCAGAAGCAGGAAGTGCCCTGGGGAACCAGCAAAAGGACACACTCAGCCCGCTAGCAGGGCCCTGGAAGCCAGCAGCTCCTCATACACCAGCAGCAAGCTGTGCCAGGCAAGCCAACAGCAGCAGAGCCCTGCTAAGACAGCAGAGCAGGACACACCTTGGCAAGCCAGCAGCAGGCCTAGTGGGTGACTAAATCTTTGATGGTGACTTTCAGATCTCTCACCTTGCAGATGGAGATGATGGGGCCCTTTTGCTGGCATTGCCCATACAGGGATCTGAGGTGCAGTCTTAGGTTGCAGTCTGAGGGTGAGGAGAAGCACTAGAACGCAGGGGAGGAGGACCCTCTTAATAGTTTAAGGGCAGGAGAGAATGCTCACGTTCACTCATAAACCATAACACAGGCCAGGAAAGCAGTGACTTTGGTCATTCTCAGCAATACAAAGATCCAAGACAGTTCCAAAGGACTTATGAAAAATGCTATCTCCAGAGAAAGAACTGATGGAATATGAATGCAGATTGAAGCATCTTTTTTTAAATTGGTCTGTGTTTCACAATAGGAATTATGTTTTGCATGACTGCACATGTATATCTGATATCTAACTGCTTGGAAAGAATTAAGGGTGAGAGGGAGGGAGAGAATTTGGAGCTCAAAATTTTGAAAGAATGGATGTTGTTGTTACATGTAATTTGGAAAAATATTTTTAAAAGTTCAATTAAATTATTGGATTGTTTTTTAGTAATCACATAAGATATACTGAAGGAACAGTGAAGAGCTCCATGGTGGGCACAAGAAGGCTATAGAATCTCTTGAATGGGGACCTATGCTCAAGAAGTGACAGAAGTCTTTGAGAAAACATGGTCAGAAAAGGAAGTGAGCCTGCATGTTGCACAAATGAAGGATAACAGAAAACAGATGGAATAGCCAGTGTTACACTTTAGTACCTTTGCAGTGTCAAAGAACTAGAAAAAATTCTCTATCATATTAAGAGGATCCTTGATGAAGAAACTGTAGAAGAATATAGACATGAAATGAGGTGATTGTGGGTTTCATTCTCATGGGATGGGATGTGGGAACTCCATAATGATAGTACAAGTCATCAAGGTCTCAGGCTCAGATCACAATTATCTTTAGAAAATGGAGAGAGAGAAAGCATGATTTATCCATAATCACCTTAACTATATGGTGAATGAAACGAATTATTTCTCTTTTGGTACAGAACATACTGCATGCACACAGTGGTTTTTTTTTTTTTTTTTGTATTTTTCACCCTTAGAAAAATCTTTTACTCTTCCCTTGTTGTGACTTTTGTTCCTCATTAGCTGGCATGCAAATTTATGCACTATCACAACCGAAAACTCATTAAAACCATTGGTATTTTAATTATCTCCCATCAAAAATTTTAACTTACAATATTAATCACTGTGCCACCCATTTCCATCATTAACATGGCAAAATCACCCATTTTCCCTCATATTTTTCTATTCATTTCATATTTAATTGTTGTTTCATTGGGACAGTTGTTCCAGGTGTCTCTTCATCCCTAAGAAGCTTTTTGAAAATCTTTACTTAAATGACTTTTTGATTTAAAATGAGAAATGTCACACACTCTCTCATTCTACCATAGATTCTCTTACCTTATGTAGGGCTGTCTTTGCTTCTTTCCCTCCCTCTCTCCTTTCCTACCTCCCTCCCTCCCAGCCTCTCCAGTGTTTGGGCAGCTGATGTTCAGACAAATTAGAGGAAACAGACAGATAAATGCACACCAAAGAAGCCTTGCAATAGACTATTCTGTAATGCTTATTTTCTCCTAATGTTTCATTAATTGGAGGTGGGGGAGAGGATGACTTAAGTGCTTTTATCACCAAGGTTTCTAATGCCATTGATTTTGTGCAAATTTGTCTACTGGTTCCTTTCCTGCTGCCTGCAAACATGTCCAAATTTTCCCCATCTTTAAAAAACCTTGACCAGACCGTACCATCCCCTCAAGCTGTTGTCCTAAATCTCTCCTCTTTTCACCCTTTTTTCTCTCTTGGTCCTCCCACCTTGGTCCTCCTTTTCATTTTTCTTTACTTATTTATCATCTATATCACAACCCTTAACTGTATACCTCAAAGCTTTCTCAAGCCTCACCTCTTGTTTCTCTACACTTTCTCAATGACCTCACACACTCAGATGAATTTAATAATCATTTCTATGTAGATAACTTCCAGATTTATGTATCTAGCCCTATTCTCTCTCCTGGCCTCTAGTCCCACATCTTTAGTTACTTGTTGGACATTTTGATCAGTATGTCCCATAGTCTTCTTAAACTCAGCATGTCCAAGAGAGCTTGTTATCTTTCCCCAAAACCCACCTCCATTTTCAATTTCTTTCTATCGAGGGTTCCACCATCTTTCTGTTCACCAGGTACACAGCCTAGGAATTGTCTTAATCTCTTCATTCTCCCACCTGTCACATCGGTTGCCAAATCTTGTTTCCACCTCTATGACATCTCTTGCTTCCATCCTGTTCTCTGTATTCACATGACCACTATTGTAGTTTAAGCCCTCATCATCTCTCCTAGACATCTGCAGCAGCCTTCTAATCAGTCTCCTTGTCTCAAATCTATTCCTCCCAATTCTAGTTTATCCTCCACAGTTACTCAAATCAATTAAAGCATTGGTTTAACTATATCACTCCCTCTACTCAATAAACTTAAGTGATTCTTTATTGCTTTTAGGATTGTATACAAATTTCTTTAATTGGCTTTTAATTCTCTTCATCACCTGGTTCCTTCTTAACTTCTGAGCCTTATTATCTTTTTCTCCCTTTCCCTTACCCTATGGCCTAGTCAGACAAGCTTTTATTAATTGCTTACTAAGTGCCAAGCACTGTTCTAAACAGTAGAGAGACAAAGAAAGACAAAAAATAACCCCTGCCCTCAAAGAACTCACACTCTGATGGGGAAGACAGCATGCAAAAAATTGTGCATAAAAGATATGTACAGTATAAATGGAAGGTAATCTCAAAGGAGATATAGAGGCAGGCAAAAGGCCGTACAAGTGGGATTTGAGCATTGGTCATTGCAGAGCTGCTTG
The DNA here is from genome assembly GCA_011680675.1 of Gymnobelideus leadbeateri. Taxonomy (NCBI): domain Eukaryota; kingdom Metazoa; phylum Chordata; class Mammalia; order Diprotodontia; family Petauridae; genus Gymnobelideus; species Gymnobelideus leadbeateri. The sequence goes on from WOXC01008515.1 coordinate 814,443, forward strand.
TTGGTCATATGTCTTAATTTTTTAGTTATTTTTCTTTATATTATTGTATAAATTATTCTCTGGCTTCTGCTTACTTTGCTCTGCATCAGTTCTTACAAATCATCTCAGATTTCTCCGGAGTTACTATGTCCTTTTCATCACATCTTAGGGTCCAGTAATGTTGGAATGTACTTTCATAGTATTTGTGTGTCGTAATTTGTACGGCTATCAGCATAATGTCCATACTTCTTGGGAAGCTAAGTTGTTCTGAGCTACAATAGGGTTAAAGATGATCAAGTATTTGTTATAAGTCTCCCACCAAGATAACAAGCCCTGGGAGCTGGAGGATAGAACCTACACCAGGCTGCCTAAGGAAGGGCAAACTAACTCTGGTTGGAAATGAAACCAGTAAGAACTTCCATGCTGATTAGCAGTGAGGTCAATTCACAGCACTTCCAGCTTGAGTGACATAGAGGAACCCAGTCTCCAAAAAAATGGTTTAGCCATTCCATAATTGACGAGTGCCACTCTAGATTCCATTTCTTTGCTATAACAAAAAGAACTGCTATAAAGATTTTGTGCATATGAATTTCCCTCTTTTTTGTCTCTTTGGGATATAGGCCGTATTACTGAGTCAAAGGGCAGGCACAATTTAGTGAGTTTTGGGACATAGTTTCAGATTGCTTTTTTGTTTGGTTGAACCAGTTAACAACTTTACAAACCATGCATTA